>JAOTIZ010000002.1:7297837-7320480 GCA_027123425.1 Erythroxylum panamense | reverse complement strand
TGGCTCAACATTTTTATTTCCTAACAGTATAACTCTAATTTTTCCATTGCCATTGGACAATTCTTTCGGTACCATACAGTCAATCGGTCTGTCACTCAAAAATTTTCGGTCCGGACATTTTCTCCCGAATTTCTCGAAAATTTCCTATAGGCCACTATCAACTACCAATTACTCTTAAACTATTCTAAATCAATTATTTGAACCCAATTACTCCTAATTTCTCAATCAATTCATAATCCAGTAAATTCATGCTCACAATTAAAATACCGAAAAATCATGAATGCATGTACTTGTAAATGCATATGCAAGAAACCCGTTCCTCTATAATTAGAGGCCAATAACATGATCAATCAGTGAATGCAATAAAAATCCTAACCCGTCCCAATTTTACCAAAATGACCTTCCTATCAGTAACGGGATGTTACAGATAGATTGCCATATCATTCGAAAAAAAGTTGCACCCGGAGTGATACATCTTTTGCCCTGTTCTTCTTCTTCTCAATTGGCAGATGTCTTCACCAAATCATTAGCAGTGAAACCTTTTGAAATTAACATTGGCAAGCTTGGATTGCTCAATATACACAATCCAGCTTGAGGGGGGCTGTTAACTGATTGTATTTTACAGCTGTAAATACCTAATTAGTGGTTAGCCTAGATTCTATTTTTTGATTTGTTAATTAGCCGTATTCCTTTGTATATATACCTTTGTATTAGCTACTTTTATTAATGAGAAAACTGTATACACATTTCCACAGCGTGTGATGTTAATTTGATAGGCACTTACATAATGGATTTGGCAAGCTTCTTATACTTCCAAAATATGCTATATATTTAACTAAGCAGCAGCTTTTAGTTGGTGTGTCCTTATCCTGCACCAACCATTTATCGCAACATGTATACCTCGCTTTCTCTTTTTGTTTTTGTTACATCGAAATCAAATGACTTGCAACTCTTCTAACGTGTGGCCAATCCACGCACTGACGATTGTTTAAACCCGTTCTCTAAGCAAATCAAGGAGTTGTGTAACTAATCATGCCATAAAAACAACTATGTTGACTAATTACCAGATATAGTTAATTTAATGTCAATGTGTTACTTGGGGTCCACGACAATAAAATTATATATACATTAGACACCTAAGGAAAATGGTGATGTGAAAAAGTCAAACACTGTCAAGGGACAGAGTTCTCTTCTGCAGTAAGAACGTGAAGTAATGTCTTAGCAATTAGCATAGTTTAACACAGAGGTTTAAAGCGAAGGAAGGGCTTAGATTGCTACAAGAATATGAACCAATGAAAAAACAGAAGACCTTCTCATCGTACAGAAAGATGTCAAATTCATACCATTTACTAAATTAAAGTCCCACATCTTTAGACGCGTGATTGCGAAAACAATTGGTTTCATTGATACAGTATTAGATCCACCGCAACTTAAAAAACTTCGTTGTATGCATGGAACGGATAAAGTCACAGAAGAAAAAGAAAAAAGAAAAAAGAAAAAGAAAGAAAGCAGATGCTCAGAAAAGCAAGAAAAGAAGTGCATATCATGAGATGTGTAATATAAGTCAAGTAGTTACTTATTCTATAACTGTGCTATGTCCTTCAATTTCATGTCATTCTCTTTATCAGTTAATAAGTTCAGTAAAACCTCTACCCTTGTTTCGTACAGGTGCTAAGAAATTTTATATTCCAAGTTCTGCTGTAGACTGTATATGTTTAATTAATGTCCTAAAATGAAAAACTAGAATTAGGTTTAGTGAAAATGTCCAACATAAACTCAATCCAATTTGACTAAAAACGTATAAATTATTCAATTCTCAAGGAACAAAAGGAACTTGACATGTTGAATAAAGTTATAACTAGTCCAAATTTTGATCCCATAAAGAATGAATAGCTGTTAAATTTTATTTGTTGCTGAGCTATGATAGATTCTACGCTCAAGACACTGTACAACTGGATCCAAAAGGCCTAGGGAGGCTGCAAAAACTCTTGTATTTGCGGCTGCTTGATTTAATCTGTCTTGACAGAAGAAAACTATAGCTTGGAAGTTGAATTTTATCGGAACTGGTTTGTCTTTTCCTTGCTGCCACAGAGCTAGAGGCCTATCGTCTCTTTGATATGATTTATAATGATGAAATTACATGATTGGGCTATGAATTTCAACCCAGATATAATACAAGCATACGTGCCTATGCTGTAGAGTTGCCTGATTACTATTCATGACAACAATAATGTTTAAACAATAGAAATACAGTTACCTTTGCAACTATTCCTACGAGAAGCAAACAAAAGGGTCTTAACCCCACGTCAAAGACTTTGAAGGTCCTGAATTTAGATATGATCACACTTTTAGATGATTTTCCAACTTCCTTCTTTGTGTCCTTGGATCTCTCTATATGTCCTAGCATCCACCGAATCTAGAAACAATTTAGCTGACCTCATTAGGAAGATTTTCCCACAAGACTTTCTTTGACTCCTGCTACTGCTGTAAGTCTTTAACTTAAGCCATTGCTTGTAAGTTATTCCCCTCCCTCACTATCTCCAAACTATCCAACCACGAAAGGGATGTATATTTTCTGTGCTCCAACGGCAGTATGCTCCAGGACAGACCACAAGTCCATGGTCCGCAAGGCCACTAGACCCGTTGACCGCCGTACCTCAATACGTTGCACTCCTTGTTCTTCTCATGAATTGCCCATTGATCCCAAGATCCTTTATGAAAAGATCAGAAAGAGTAGTTCTGCTAAGCAGAGTGCCTATTTGCACAGGAAAAGCTTTGCAACCGGTACTAGTGATGGCAATAATTTAACTAAACAAAGTGAGTTACGTAGAAAAAGTGATGCGCATGGTTCTTCAAGGTATCTTCTTAGAGATGAGGATGCTCCATATATAGATTGGATTTCTGATTCTGATCAGGTCTCAGCATTGGTTCCTGGTCATCATGCAAAGCCCAGTCACAGAAGTCCAAGTTACTGTCACTATCCTGCTTTAAGATCTTCCTCATCAGCACGCTCTCGTGATTTGAGTTATGGGTCTGGTTATGTTTCTGCACTGATTCCTGATAAAGGATCAAAGTTCAAGCATGGAATCTCAAATGAGTCTCCTGCTTTCGCTTCATCTTCCTCGGCTCGCTCACATGAACAGGTGAATTTCTTCCTATTCTCATCCAAGAATGTAGATAAATTTTCTCATTATGATTGGTATATATTCTTTACGACAAAATTTGCAGGTTGTAGTTCTGAAGGTGTCAATCCACTGCAAGGGTTGTGAAGGAAAAGTGAGAAAACATATCTCAAAAATGAAAGGTAAGCTTCCAATCTCCAGTTTTAGTGTCCAGAACTGTTTGTTTAACGGCAGAAACGGATCGCTATGTTAATCAATTTATGTCAAGTTTCCATTATTAGTTGATTAAGCCTCCAGAAAAGAGCTGAACTCATGACATTCTTTGTTTTCATTAAGGAACATCAGTAGGAGATGATGATAGTGATTTCCATGTTAATGCAGGAGTGACATCATTTAGTGTAGATTTGGATACAAAGAAAGTTATAGTCATAGGGGACGTGACCCCTTCAGGCGTGCTGGAAAGTGTGTCGAAGGCTAAGAGTGCTCAACTTTGGCCTTCTTCACCAACATGACCATCATCTCTAACGTCTGCATCTCCTTGCTGCGCTACCTAACATTTTATACTTCTAGTCTACTGTTTAAGCGTGCATCAGACAACTATTTTTCTTTGTTTTCTTGCTGTTGTCCTTTACGTTATATACTTAATCCCTTAAGAGTGTTGTATCACTAATATTTACTTCAATCATCATGTCTAGTATGTAATGTATATGTGGAAGTCTCAGACATTTTAGATTTTGGTGGTTTTTAATTGGATAATTATCTGTCTCACCAAATTTACGTATTGTCTGTTGTACAATGAAGATCTCATAAAACAGCAAAGATTTCGAGTTACCTTTTAATGTCTTTCAAATCCTTATAAGTTATCACATTCTTCGTCTGTCCTAATAATGATGCAATACAACCACAGAGGACAACTTTACAGAAGTTGTCTGATAAAATGATTGTAAAGTTGTGGCCACATAATAGCATGATCGCGAAACAACCACAGCATGCATCATGATAGCCTGTAAACGCATGAGAATTTAGGCTCGAGGTCCAGGCGGGTCAGGTTTCTTGTTCAGGACATAGTGAGGATACTCCACGTCGCCCTTTCGGTATTCTTCTCATCTTTTTCTATTTTGCAGTGTTTTCGAAGTCAATATGAAGTTAAAGTATAACTTACACAAATTATTAAGGTGGTTCGCTAAAAAAAAATACTTACCAGACCTAGAAATTATAGCTTGATAACATAATTAAACATCAATGGCAGAATTGGAGTCTAGGAATTAAACAAGAGGCTTACTATCTGAACGCAGATGGTCCTTATCTATTCAACATGAATTATCAATAACACTTTCATCAAGAGAAAATCAAAGCACTATATCATGAAGTTCTGTTCTTCTCTTTTTATTAACAAAATATATGTCGAAAAGAAGAAACATCAATTACTCTTCTTTTTACTTGCATTATCTCTAAAGCTAAACCATCAAACTTGCAATCTACTTAAAATTTTAAATTAATATTCGTGTCTTTCATATTCTTTTAGTTTATGTAATATTATGGAAATTTAAGGTTACATATTAGTTTTTTAATTTATTACCTATTGAATAAAAATTAGAATTATGTATTAGAATTTTTTATTAATTTATTGACATAAAAAATTGCCACTTGATAACTACTTGACAATAATCTTATTTTTGTGTGGTCCACCATAATAATTATGAGATTAATTTTGTAATAAAGTTAAAGTTCTAACATGTTATTGTTTTTTATAATTTTAATTAATATTATAGAATTAAGTAATTTTTAAATTTTAAAATATAACTTTCTTTTTTCAATTTAACAATGTTACTTAAGTTAATAATATATTAGCTTTAGAAAAATCTTAGTATAAACATATTAACTCTAAAATATGAAGATATACCATTAAAAAATTTGTCCTAACGCACTATAAGAAAATGGAGTTTAGTGATTGACGGAATGTGAAAGTTTTCTGTCGATTAGCGAATTTGCCGACGGAAATTACTGACAGCACGAGTTATCAAAGAAATGGCCGTCGGTAATCTTTAGCAACAGAATAGAAATATTTCATCGGTGATTTACTAACGAACATTTTTATTCCCGTTGCCACATATAGCGGCATAATTTTTAAGTTCGTCGATAAATATTGCTGACAGACAAAGTTTTTGAAAATCCATCGGAACATTTAGTGACAGTAAGTTGTTTCCCATCAGTAAATTTAGCGGCGGATTTTGTAAGTGGGTCAGTAAATTTAGCGACAGTTAGTTTTCTTATTCTGTCGATAAATTTAATACTAAATTTACCAACAAATATTATAATTCCGTTGATAAATGTACAAATATTGTTTTTTTCATTTTTCATACATTTAAGTTGTAAATTTAATTTTGATTGGTAGTCTTATGATTGATATTTAATTTCTAAAGAAATCTAGTAATAATATATTGAATTTTTTTATATTTAATTTATCTAAACAGTAAGTTGAATAATAATGTAAAGTAAAAATTATCTTAATTGATAAGAAAAAAATATTATCTATAATAATAAATATGTAATTCATACAAAATGACTTGAGAATAGCAAAACTAAGCTATGTAGTTAGTGAAGACGGATGGTTTGATTGCTATGATGAGATATTGTCCCTTCCCTTTAACTCATCCACCTCATTACGAAGCTGGGTCATGTACTCCAACAATTATTGCAACTGAGTTATCAGCATTTATACTGTGCTCTCAAGCTGAACGACTCTCTTATTAGATACAGACCGTCTACCAGATGCAGTTATATTGGACATTGAGGATTGAGAATAACATGTATTCGCACATAAACCTAAGTCGAAGATCCTTCTACGATAGTCTCTACCACTCACTGCATCAAGATATGCTTAACTCTCATCAATAGTTTCAGAGTGCTGAGATTGTTGTTGAATGTTTTCTTGTATTTGGTCATATCAGAAGGCAATATTTATGTTAATAGGCGATAACTATTAAGAATTGATATTAAAGCATAAATTTCATATATATTAAGTTCTCTACATCGAGTGTTGACGAAGGTCACACCATCATGCTTCTTAGTGCCTGTTTGGATAGGGTTATATCGGCAGAACTTTTGCCAGTAGGGCTTTTTTAATAAGAACTTTTCTAATAAGCAAATTGACTGTTTGACTGTCAATTAAAAAAAGATTTTTTTTGAAAGAGTTTCATACAGTAGAATGTTTGGCAACATAAAAATAAAAAATATTTTTAATTTTAACTATATTTTATTTTGTAATAAAATTATTTATGCATATAAATATTATTTAAAGTATATTAAACAATATGCAAAGCACAATATATTAATTATTACTTAATTTTAAACCATATGAAACATAAATAAAAATATATCTAACTAAATCTTTTATTTAGATTATAACATAAAACTAATATAAAAAATAAATATTAAAACATATATAAAAGTCAAATAATATTATATAAATCTCAAAATAAATATGAAGATGGATTTGTAGATATTGTGAAAATTATGTGTAAAATATAAGAAAAAATGACTAAAAATAAACTCGTTAATTTATCTAAAAAATTTAACTTAAAAAGTGCTTTTTTGATAAGCTTCAATTTTGATCTTCTTAAAAAGCTGTATTTTGACAGCTAAAAAAGGCATATATATTAAAGAAGTACTTTTTTATTTTACAGCCAAACACTTATTTTTCTTAAAAAGAGCTTTTGTCGTAAAGAAAAATATTTACTGATCTCTCACAAACTCATCTAAATAGACAAAAAAGTCTCGTTCTCTTTTCTCACTTCTTGTAAATGTTTACCATGAACCATTTAAAGAACAAAATAATTAAGTGAAGAGATGGCAGAAGAATTACAAAAACTGGAAACTATGGTTCTTCTAATTGTTTAAAAATTTTAAACAATTTTGTTAATTAAATTGTAATTAATTTAAACAATTTGTAATTAAATTAAATTAAATTATTTTAATTACGAAATAAAAATAAAAACTTAATTTAATTATGATACGAGTAGCTTACTATATGTTACATGATATAGTAAATTCTCATATCCTATGAAAAAATGAGATATATATCATATCAGACATAATAGATAATTGACAATAATATAAATGTATTTAATTTTTACCTATTTATGTTACATAAATTTTAAAAAAATTATAATTTAATTTACACTTTTAACCAATCAAATATATAATAAAATCTCTTCCAAAGAGAGAGTGATGCAACCACCCAGAGCCCCCTAAAGAACGGTCGTGAACTTTTTCAAAATTCGTCCGTTGGGTTAAAAAGAGACTTATGGTCAACTTCTTTATTACCCAATCCAACCTCTCAGCCCTGAATGTTTTACATACTTCATCTTTTCTTGGAGTTTTAGACAGATATAGGGTTGCATCTATTAGATTTAATTTATATTATTTCTTCTTATGTTTAGAAAAACTCGTATATCGAAGACACATGGAAAAGCAATCTCAACTCCCCTGACTGCAGAAAGTACAAAAGCAAAGTGATCACAAATTGCCTTTTTTAGCGAGACATTCTATATTCAGCTCACTCATTCGCAAAAACAATTTAGGTTCCCTTCTGCATTCCAGGAATTTATAATTTAATCCATAAACTACTGAACAATCTGTTAAATGCCCTACAAATGGATCCATGTAATCTACATTCAGACAAAAACTACAGCACAGGCAGGACGACTGAAACTTTCTTGCTCCACCCTTCTCAATGCATTGAACCCCTGTTGCAGCATTGAGTGACCAACCAATTTAATTCACCAGAAACTTTAATACTCCAATGTATGTATCCGCTTCAGCCTAAACCAGAGCTGGGCCCCGAAACGGATCTCAGCATTTGATTGAGACTAGGCTGTGAATTTCCCGAAGCACTGAACATGGCATTTGACGGAGAAGATGAAGATGGTTGTATCGCTGAAAGGGGCAGCCTCGGTCCTAATGGAAACATGGATTGTGGCTGGCCCCGTTGCACAAAAGGCATGTGGGGATGGACTTGTTGAACATTGTTGTGACCAGATATGCTGGGTTGTGAAGAAGATGCCGGCATCCCTTGCTGCCTATTGCTGCCGATATTAGTGTTAAGCATAGAAGGTACAGGACCAGCTACATTCATTTGTGAAGTGGCACCACCAGTTCCAACACGAGTTGGTAAAATACGGGCCCTTTCAGCAGCATATCTTTGCCTAGCTTTTTCCACTTGTTCGCATTCCCTCATTAGGAGGGACTCCACCTCCGCAAACTGCTTCAGCTTGAGCTCCAATCTCTTCAACTGTCTCCACATCAACTTGTTTTAAGGGATGTTAACAAATAAATTCATACTAAATTGGAGAAAACAAGTAAAACAAACAAAACCATACAGCAAACATTTGTCCGTATGGACAAGGTGAAAGTATAGTTAAACAGCAGGTCAGACCATATAAGCAATGCAATCATAATGAGAGGGCCCACCTAGTGCAACACAGAAACAGGAGATGCTATATGAAAGTAGATGTGTGGCAGGGAATATGCAAAAAGATAAGAACTAAGCAAAATTGCATCAAGAACAAGACATCAGCATCTAGTTTCTAAGCATCACTTCTAAGAATCACTCTTAGATGAGAAAGCATCACACGTACTCTTAAATTCATAACCTGAAAATCCTCCTCTCTCCCTCATAGATGTACTTACAGTCTTATATATAATTTGCCCTCTTGACCCCAATCCTACCTAAATAAGGACTAAAATCCTACTCTAATAAAGATTCTTATTATTCCCTAATAGATTTAAATCCTGAACCAATAAGAACAAGCATAAAATAAACATACTTGAATTCCTTTTCCAATTAAATAAAATTAATGACAAAGAAAACAAAACTTTGAACTAAGCTTTATTTTGCATCAACAAGTACAAGCACACTTGGCTCTTATAAACAACCAAAATAATAAACAAAGGTGACAATATTACCAAAGAACCACTCTCTCAAGCAAACATTAAACTCATTATAATTTAATGTGAATGTTCAGAGAGGAAGAGGATTAAAAGGAACAGTTTAGGAAATTCTGGATTCACAAAATTCAACTATCATAATTATACCTGATGATTTATAATATTGGCCGATAGCCTCTGGATTTCCCTCTCTTCATGATCTGCAAACAGTTTAGCCTTGATTGCTGCAGCTGCAAGACCAGCTTTTGCGGCGGCTTTAACTTTTTCAGTGGACAAGGGAGTGGCCTCAGACTCATTTTGACCCCGTAAACCATGTAGGTTGTCATCTAAAGTATAACCATAAGAATTACAATTGCAATAAATAGATGAACATATTTCATAAACAGGGAAAGCCAAACCCTTGTCCTACCATTTTGTTGAACTGAATTTGTGACTTCTCCATGAAGACTACTCTCTCTACCACGTGATCTCTCTGAATTTGTCCTGTGGAAGTACATTGAATTCATATAGTATGATAGTATCCTCAAACTCATATACGTGAAAACCAACTTAAACTCCCCCAAGATCTTCGCGTGGAAGTACACTGAATTCATATACAATGATAGTATCCTCAAACTCATATTACGTGAAAACCAACTTAAACTCCCCCAAGATCTATTCTAAAATAGGAGCTAATAATCCTACAGAACTCCTATTCAGGGACAATTAGCAATCCATCAACACATAAAATATTGAAAAACTAAGAAATAAAAAGGAAAGGGGGCTTTATAGTAAATCCTTACAGCAGAATCTCAAACTAAACCCATTCACGCAGCATTCTAAAACAGCAAAAACCAAAATGGACAGGTTAAGGAGAAGAAATCACCCACCTATTATCCTCGGATAATGCCGCCAAAGATGCATGAGCACAAGCAGCAGCAACTCTTGGCCCAACAGAAGAGGCCAAAAAAGCAACCTACAAAATTTTCCACAAGTAAAAACCATCTTTACATTCCAAAAGAGTATACAGCTCCCTCTGCCTCTTCCTATCTATGTGTGATTTGTGTAGAAATACTTATCTTTCTTCTATAAGTAAAATATTATTAAGAAAAGCACCATGAGGTTGTACCCAAACAAAAAAACAAAAAAGTGTTTACAAGAAAAAGAGCCAATGTGTTCCACCATGTCAGCAGCATTATCTTGTTAACTTTAAGCTTCATATATAAAATCCACTTTGAAAGTAATTTGACTAAGTCAACTAGCCAGTATTTATTTGTATTACCAACTGAGAGGAACATAACTATATTGTTTTGGATAATTCAGATAAACCATCATAATTAATAGCTTCCATAAGATAAAACAAATTTTAGGCAGAAAAGGCATAGATGTTCACAAAGTTCTCAAATTGAAATGATGTTTTCATTAAATCAATGGGGCATAGAACATAGATAGAACCTACCAATGCCATAACTGGATTTGGATAATTTGAAAATGGAAGCCTGCTTTCAGAATCGACATCTTGGACACAGTATCCTACACAAACAGCATGAAATGAGAAATTCAAGTACGAAATGGCAACAGCATACTTTCAATGTTAAAATTGCGAAACACCAAATTAGAAAGAGTAACAATTAGATCACCATTTGAACTTGGATACAATCTTCCATGCTCATCTCTACTAACTGCATTGGACAGTTGGGAAATCTTGGGAACTTCAATGTTCTCCAAAAGGCCGTCCTCCATGGGTAAACGGAGAAAATGAAGGATGCATTGTGCTTTTGACTTGGTGCCCACATGGTCTGCAATTTCATTCCAATTTTCATGGTAAAGTTCCACTGCCTCAAGTAGTAGAAGTGTTTCTTGATCACTCCAACTTTCTCCATCTAGATCACCATAATCATTTGTTGAATCCATCTTAACAAAATCCAAGCTTGAGTGACTGGTTACAAATCTACTCTCATGGAAACAGTTGGAGCATAGTAGTATATCAACCTGTTGTAAAAGATGTCAATTTGCCATGGGAACAGAACCATAATAGTAAGAAACACCATGATCAGACAATTGAGATCAACTTAAGATTTT
This sequence comes from Erythroxylum panamense, assembly GCA_027123425.1. Taxonomy (NCBI): domain Eukaryota; kingdom Viridiplantae; phylum Streptophyta; class Magnoliopsida; order Malpighiales; family Erythroxylaceae; genus Erythroxylum; species Erythroxylum panamense. The sequence goes on along the minus strand of JAOTIZ010000002.1, from coordinate 7,309,348 downwards.
GAAAGGCATTTCTTACATAACATCTCCAGCTATCTATTTGGGAATCTCAAAGCTAATTGTTTTAATAGAAAAGAAAATGTTAGATTTGGAAAACTCTAACACCATTTAACATAGTAAATCACATTTTGAACACTTAAAGATCACCCCATGTCACCTCAAACTATAGTTTAATCTGTACTGACATGTAAACATACATGTTTTTAAATATTTTTAATTCTAAGTATTAGCCCCTTTCTTTTAGTTAATCACCAGTTTTCCCTTATTGATATTTCGATATTGGATCAAAAAAAGGGTAATAATGACCAAGCACTGATGAACGCAAAACAGTTACAATGGTTCTATTCTCCCCCTACTATTATCCTTTCCAACAGATAAACTGAGCAGCAATAGCGTGCTTTCCTGTAAAAGCATGTTTAAATAATTGAAGTTACTCAAGTTGACCAAAAATAATCCCATGGTAGTTATAAACTAATAAATGACCATTATTACGTCAGTATGCTAGTGTATAATCCTCCAGTAATCAATTCAAATAACTTCATGCATTTTCAAGTTCCTTGAAGATACCAATCAGAAAAGCATGAAAACAAAAAAAGATGCAAAGACAAAAAGCATATGCACAAAAGTATGTAAGTTACCTCCTTCTGTGACTGATAGTATACAGTGGGGAGAGGCTGAGAACAAAAATTGCAACAATTTTCAGATAAACGCTCTCGAATTCTGTTGTCCAAGTCAGAGAAATCGTTATCATGGCATGACAATGAAGAATAAACATCAGTCGCCTTGAGTTTACATTTGGGCTTGTCAAATTTGATCAAACTATCAATAGACTTTAAAGCATCTGACGGCACATGAACCTCACCATTTGTATCCTCCCTTAAATAGGAACCACTATTCCAAGATTCATGGCTTGGTTGATCTGCACAGTAATTAATAATTCCCCAATGATCCAGGAACCTCACAATTCTAGTTAAATCATCATGCTCTACACCAACTACCAACCCTTGACAATCAGCAACTGTAAGCCTTTTTGCTGGATTTTCCATGTACTTGGCAACAGCATAGTTTCTACATTCCATGTACTTCTCTGGTGTGTGATCCGGTGACTTTCCAGAAAAAAAATGTGGCACAACTTGTCTTTCCAGTCGATGCACAGTTGTTGGTGAAAACCAATCTACTCAAAGAGGATCAAGAAACATAACAATGTTAACGTAAATACCAGGATATTCAGGAGACAAAACCTTTACCCTAAGTACATGCATGCAAGCAAATCCTCAAACCTTTTTTAGAAGCTCAAAGATGTTTATAACCTATATTTTCCCACCAGAGTTCTTGTAGCTAGGTTCTTACTATACGTCCAAAGACTCCAAAACACTAAGCAGACAGTCAAGAAATTGGAATTCTTGGCAGTGCCAACTTACAACCTACTGAAAGGCCTTGGGCAATGCCTTCTAAAACATTAAATTACGACCAAGATAACAATCAATACAATTTGAAGCCTTGCAAACATGGATTGAGCTCATATCCCTAAGGCCCTAATTAATTACTCATTTTCTCCCTTTCAACGTCATAGTTCCCTTCAATTTCTATCAGTCACAGAGAAAACCCAAGAGCTTATTACCTGAACTTCGAACGCCAATTTTTTCCAAACTAGCACACTCATTCAACCATACATACCGTATATACCACACACGCACACATAAATATTGCAAAGAACATAATCACATCCACGCTGAAATTTGTTGTATACCTGAATGCATAGGGACCACAAGAACTCTACTTCCAAACCTTTTAATAACGCCCTTTCCCTCCATAATCTCCGGCGGCGTCACTACGTAAGCCGAATTCCCACCATCACCACCTTCCGCAGGCATGGAAGAAAGCGCCTGCAGCTGACCATACGATACATTCTCCAACTCCGGCACGGGCCCCCTCGTACCGCCGCTCTCTCCGGCCAAATTCGCTCTCTCCAAAGCCGCAATAGACAAAACCGAAGCGTGAGGCCGATTCACGGCGTGCTTCGTGACGAGAGGAAACTCGCATAAGCGAACGGCGCGGCCGTCGAGGAACTCCGCCTCATGGGTGGCTGGATCGGCCTCGGTATGACGATGATGGGCGTCGGACTCGTCACGGTGATGGTGCTTATGATCGATACAGTTAGCGTTGCGGTGGTTGTGATTGTTATCATCATCAACGGCGTCGTCTTCGTCTTCGTCTTCAGGGTCTTCTTGTTTGGGTTGTTGTTGTTGTTGTTTGCGAGTGATTTGGGGGTCTCGCTTTCGCCTCTTCCACTTGCCTCTTCCATCTATAGAAACAATAACAATAAAAAAAATTAACCCCACAACAAGAACAAAAATTACAGAGAAAAAAATGAAAGAAAAAGAGGGTTTTAGAGAAAGGGTTGGACGTTGTTAATTAATTAAGGGAAAAGAGTAGTGTAGTCTACCAGAGGAAGGGAAAGAAGGAGAAGCTGGCATTGTTTGAGGAGGGAAATGTGGAGATTTGTGGGGTCTTTGGATTGGTTCGCGTTGAAATCAAAGCTAAAGTGATTGACACTTAGATTTAGCTTCGGGTGTGGCTCTGGCTCTGGCTGTGGCTTTTTCGAGAGAGAAGGGAGCAACTGATTTGCATTTGCAAATTACGCTCTGTCCCTGTGCTTATGCCTCCTGCGACCTCTATTTCACCTCTCGTTTTCCTTTTCATTGGAAGCTTTATGTTTCACGACGCGCAACTTAGCGAGTGTCCTGGATTTATGCTTGGAGGTCATAGAGCGTGCTCCACACGTGCGTAGTGCCTTTCTTCTTCTCTTTTTTTTTTAGTAACTGTTGCTACGGTCGACAGTGAATAAATTCTTGCTCAGTTGTCCTTTTTTTTTTGCATTTTTAGTGCAAAATCTTTTAAATCAATTATCTTTTATGCCTCTCAATGTTAATTGAATTGCCCTTAAGGGCTCCAGAAAAATTCTTAAGGTCTGCAGACGTTATTATTCAGTTATATATTAAATAAATGACAATTATTTAAATAACATTTTATAAATTTTATGTACAAATAATATGAATTATTGTTCACTCAACCAGACAATCTTTATTAGAGATGTCAATGGATTAGGTCAAGTTTAGGTTACACCTGGCCCAGGGATAAATCGGCCCGTAGCCTGACTTACCATAAATATTTTATAAGAAAAAAGTCAAAAATGGCATGGTTTATATATATACATATATATAGGTCAAAAATGACGTCATTTTTAAAGTAACGATCACCTATAACCTACCTGACCTTAACTTGTGACATGATCAGGCCAATCATGATCGGCCTGTGGCTCAGTCAATCTGAGCAGGACTAGGCCCTTTTTGACATCTTTAATATTTATAGAAAAGATGTTAAAGATGCTGACTTCACTCTATGAACTACCGTTTGGGTTTTCAATTTTCATGTGATTGTATGATTGTTTGTGTATTGGTGCTTTTTCAGAACATCAGATCAGTTGTTCCGTAAACGTTGTGCCTATTCTGTTCCAAGATTAAAACGTCAAAATTTTAATAAAACCAAACCTCTCAGCTTTACTCTCGCCTAAGCCAAGCCTATGCTCCCTCGTTGTTTTGATTTTGCTTTACCGCTTTACTTCTTTGATCTTGCGCTAGATCTTCTCAACTCTTTCGCTCCTCCTTTTGCATTAATTCATGGAACATCTCCTTCCTAGGCTGAGGTATGTTCTTTACCAACAAAGCTTCGTAATTTTGTTCTCTATCAACTACATCTGGGTATCTTCTGTTTTTCATTTCTTTAGCGATCGGATGATATGCTTCTCAAATTTCTTCAATTTGCCCATGGAGGTAATAGCCAATTCTTAGTTGTGTCTCTATGTGTTGTCGTGGGCGATTCGTTATCTTTCTTTGATTGTGCTTCCCGCCTCAACTCTTTCCATTTGTTTCTTAGTCTTCCTACGGTTCCCTTCTTGGATCCCTTCTAGATTTTCTCGTTCTTGGATCATTAGGAAAGTCAAATTCCCTGCTTTTCTCGGGTAGTTATTCTAGTTTTGTTGTTAAATTTTGAGAATTTTCTTTATTAGGGGTCAAGTATTTTTTCTTATGGTTTATTATCAAAAATGTGTTTTTTCTTGCAGAAGATGACAGGTTTGTGAATGTGTTCAGAGTTTTGGTTATTGGTGAGGCAATATAGTTGTTTTCGTTGAGCTTCACCTCGGACAAGGAGCAGAGTACTGAGGAGAGCAATGGAGCGATGTTGTATCTCAATGTGTGTGATCTTTGCACTACAAATAACTATCTTTACTGGCTCGGTCTCGGGATCTTCCATTCTGGTGTAAAAGGTAATGAAATTGAAATTCCTTGCTACTTAATTATGCATAATTTTGGGCCAATTTTGTAGTTGTAATTGCGTAGAAGCTTGTTAATATTCTTTAATTTAAAGGGTATTTATTAGGTAAACTATATGAAAGGGTATTTATTAGGTGAACTGAAACAGAGGATTTGTGTTCTTTAATTCTTTGGCTAGATTCCCTCTTAGCCTTTACTTAATCTTCAATTTTCATACAACATTTTGTCTTCTTTTGCCCTCAAGTTCTAGAGAAGTATATATCTTGTTACAAACCCAACCAAACTAATATCATCATTACGTGTGTGAATCTGTGAAATTTTATATTCAACTAAGTCTCTGCTACCTCCACTTGAACATTCATAGGATGGTTTATTGTTAAATCATCGAGCAGCCAAGAGGAAAAAAGCAGTGGTCTATCCCAGGTAATGAATGTTTGGTTAGATTTTGTAAAAAAAAAAGGTAATCACTTTTCTACACGTTTTTCTATCTTTTATTTGAAATATTAAACGTAACAGAAATTTTTTTTTCAAATAGCTTAATGTTTTGGTATAGAGATGAGTATGCATCAAATTATGTTTAAGTGCTTTTTGTTTTATTTTAGAGTTAACTGAAGCACTTATAACTACAGAAAGTTGCAAAAGTATAGATGACTATAGTTTGAAAAGAAAGGAAAAAAAAACAAGGGTAGAGGCTATAAAGTTATTATATAATTATTGAGTCACTTATTACAACTCAAAGGATGGAAGTTCCTATGTTACTGAGCAATTTTTCATGGAAGTGGTGTTGCATTTTTTGTTTTAGATGGGATCTATAAAATTTCAGATTATATGTGGCTAATTCTATCTTGATTTATACTTGTTTTCCATTTGAGCTTTGATTCTTAACCAGAATATATATATCAAGTTCAGTGATAATTGTCCCTTTTGGTATTCATTGTTTAGTTTCACAAAGAAAAAAGTTGTAGCATATGGAAAGACAAATAATTCGCAATTAACAGGGTAATACAATCTTTAACAATTTCATCTTAACTTTAAAAATTGTTGTATGTTGTCTCCAAAATCTATTTTCGTTGGAGTTTTGGTCAGTCAACTTGTTCTTTTAGATTATATTGGTCATATCTTTCAATTATTAGTGTTGCTTCCTGTTTCTTGTTTAGGAATGCATTGTGATTTTATTAGTCTCTTATGTAATGCTACAATAGAATGTTTTCATATTTAATTATTTTTGCAGGTAAAAAAGACGGAGAAAATGCTAAAGGAATCAGAGAAACCATTTACACTTTAATGAACGTAATGAAATTGAAGTTGTAACATCCCATTACCGACGGGGAGGTTAGAATAGTAACTCTGAGTGGTCAATGAGCACTTAGAAATGCCTTTACATGTTCATGCATAATCTAGCATCCGCATATATGTGAATAGTAAATTTTGCACATGAAAATGACTGTACATGCATTCATGACATTTCCCGGTTATGTGATTGTTATTGAAAAATGTGGATTGTTTGTATGGAAAATTGAGTGGGAGAGGGTTATTGTGGTTTTCGAATTTTTGGAGAATTTTACAATTTTTTTTTAAAATTCGGGGTAATTTATGGACTAGAGAAAATATCAAACGGCAAAATAATTGTCCAATGGCAATAGAAATTTAGATAAATGATTTTCGAAATTATTAATTAGAGCCATTGAAATTTTGGGGAAAAATTGGAGTGGAAATTGAAATTTGATTGGAAAGAAACCAAGTGAGAGCCTAAAAATGAGACATGTGACAAGTGACAAGTGTCACTTGCCTAACCATGTCTTAAACCATGCTTTTATTAAAATAACCCAACCCTTTTGGAGTCTTCCACGATGCTTCTATTTTAAAGGCTATTGGTGATTTGTTTTGGGTTTTTCTCCATCAATTTCGTGGCTTCTCTTCTTCCTCTCTTCTTCTTGATTTTTGACCATCTTTCATACTACTCTTTCACCTTGCTTTCTCTTCCATTGTCACTAAAAACCCAAACCTTCTAACCCTCAAGATGATGATGATCGTGGGTTGTTGATGAATTAAGGAGTTTTGGTGTTCTTGAAGATTTTGAAGAATTGGAAGCTAACCTAAGTAAGAATTTTGTCAAATATCATGGATTTGTAGTTAAATGAAGCATTTGTGATGTTATTTGAAATTAATTTCATGGAATTATTTTTTGGGTGTATGGGTGTGTGAAATTCTTGCTTTTATTGATGATTAATGATGTAGAATGTGATATAGAGATATTGTGGAAGTTAGAGTTTGACTATAATGATGTTTAGATGAGTATAGAAGAGTATGATGAATGAGTGCATGTTGACGCTATGTTTTGGGTTAATGTTCAAGTATAGATCTTGACTTAGTTGTGGTTGATATATTGAGTGAATTGAATAGTTATTGGTGAGGAAATGCAATGGAAGAGGTAGAAGAAGAGTTAGATGAAAAATCTTGAGAGTTTGAAAAATCTTGAAATTTTACTTGAGTATGCTTCAAAAGATTAGTCATAACTTCTTCTATAGTTGTGTAATTGAGATGATTTTTCATTTGAGTTAAACTAGAGGTGTTTGGCTACATTTCTTGTGAAGACAATGACTTTTAATTTTATCTTTAAGAGTCCCAAATCTTGACATGAATGTAGGAAAGTGAGTAGGGAAGAATAGTAGCATTAGAGTTGAATTTTTTGAGCTGAAAAGTTTGTGAATTTTTCTGGATTGATCTAGGAAGATTTTGTTAAATTGGTCTTCATAAAAGTTGTAGCTTTTCTTGATAGCTTTCTATCTCCATAAAGTGTGACATTTTTCGACATTGGAGTTGAAAGTTATGAGTAATTGAAATTTGGATATAGTTTAGGTGATGTATAACAAGGCAGCCACAATAATGTGGAAATTTGACCTAGGTAGAGGTAGAATTTGCTTCTAAGTTCTTCATGACATTGTAGATTGTATTTGATCTTTCCATTGATATAAAGCATGAAATTTTTGGACAATGGAATAGGAAGTTATGATTTTTAGAAGTTATGTTACTGTTTATGATGAGATTTACAGGACATATACTTTGAAGTGAATTTTGACCCCCTATAGAGGTGGAATTTGTCTTTGAGTCCTTCATGAAAATTGTAGAGATTTCTATTATCTTTTCATTGATACCAAATTTGTAAAATTTGGAGTCCTGAGTGAAAAGTTATGCTTTTGGAATTTCAGATGAGGAAGAGAGGAAAACAAAATGAAAAGAATTTGGGAAGCAGTGGCCTCGCGGCCGCGACGAACTCGCGTGGCGACGCGGCTCATTTCCTATCGTGATAACGAGCCGGTTCGTTTTGGCAAGCCGGCTCGCAAGACGGCTCGCTGGCTCACCTGACCTATCTCCACTCTTTTGTTTATAACTTTTTCATCCGACCTCTGATTAACCTGATTTTTGAAGCGTTGGATTTATAAGACATTCATCTACCTCTCCATGAGAATTTGTGGATTTTGAGATTAAATTGAAAAGGATGGATTGAATCAAAGTGGGAGGATCGATTAAAAGAGTATGAGTTGGTTATTTTTTTGACCATACTGCAGTGTTTTGGCAATATTTGGACCTATAGAAATTCAAATTGTGTAATTTTGGTGTCTTTGGATTCCTAAAACATAGGGGAATGCTTTTATTGAAGATAGGTTGACTAAATTACCTCATTTTCACTTTCTCATTGATCGCGAACAGTAGACCCGAAAGTTTGTGTTTTGGAAAAACTAAAATAAGTATATGAGCAATAAATTGTGAGTTTAATGGTTTTAGTGAGTCTTAAACCTAAGAATAAATGATGAGTTTAATGTTTGGTGAGTAAACTAGAGGGTTTCTCTCAATTATTTTTTTCTTATGACTATATAATGAATAATGATCGATTGCGATTTGATTGCGGATTCTAGACAGAAGGTCCGATGACTGTGTACTGGGGCGTTGCAATATTGAAGTGCTACTTGTATGTGAATATGAGACCTACGTGCTTAAAATGTGATTGATTGTGGCATATGCATTTCATTCATGAATGCATAATCAGATAATGAAAGTTGTGACTAGAGTAGCCACCGATTAGAGCTTAAAGCTCAACGAGTGAATTTGAGCCTCGAGCTCAACAGTGATTTAGAGCCTTAGGCTCAATGTCTTCTTTATGCTTTTCAGTGTCCTCTCTCTTCACTACTTTCATTATCTTCAGTAGATATCCTCCCCCATATTCAGGTTGCAGGTCCCCATCAGTAAGGCAACAATTTGATTCTCTAGATCATGAAGATCTTAGGTGGATCGAATCTGATTTCAAAACAAATTCTGTAGATATTCTTTTTCCTTGTATGTGCCCACACTTAGCCAATTATTTTTCTACCAGCTAGGAATTCAAATTGTCTTTACTTTCCTTGCATCTTTTTGATCCAATTTCATCTTTCATTTGTTGAAAATCATATTAGAATAATTAAGAAACAAGTCCATTAATTTTGAATAATAATTTGAACACATTAAAGAGATTTATATACAAAATTAGCACAAAAATGACAAATTAAGAAATTCCCCCACACCAGACCTTTGCTCGTTCTCGAGCAAATATACCAACCTACTACACTCTATCAATTCATCCTTCATAAGATTAAGTGCATACAATTTGCTAAACTTAGGCCAGCAAGACTTAGGTTGCAACATACATCATAATCACTTTTCACCAATACAAATAAAAAAGTCAAAGTAAGACATTCTTGTTCAAAGGAAAATACGAAACCAAGGTGACTTCTTCTCACAGATTTCTCTTTTACGCTCAACTATTTAAGGTCAAAGTGTTTCTCTCAAATCTCCCTCTAACAAATTGCACTACCTAGGCTTGCAAATTCACCAATTATCATTCATTCAAATTACGTGAGCTTATAGATCAGAAGGACTTTCTTATGGGTTATAATGGGACTTGGTTGAAAGGTAAGGTAAAAATGGCAAAAGATTAATCACAAACATTCGCAAAGTACCAAGTAAATGGGACACTGAAATTCAAATTCTGAGATAAACACATGAATGCAAAGGACTACAACTACTCATTATTAACTAATGCTACTATACTTTATTTTTTCTTTCTTTTTTTCTTTTTTTCTTTTTCCTTTTTCGTTTGTTCTTTTTTTTACTTGAATAACGCTAAAAACAAGGGAAAAAAAGAGAAAATAATAACATTATAATTTAACAAACATATGAGTAGAAGTACCTAAAAAAATCTCATAATACAATACAATACAAAAATCCCTAAATCAAAATGCTTTCTTAGTATTTCATTCAACTTGGGATAGGATAAGGCTAAAGGGGTTTTTAGGTTTCAATGTAAGGTGATTAATTAGAAAAAAAAACAAGGTTAAAAGCTCAAAAGTTTCAAGGAAAAATAACTCGGTGGTTCATTTAAGCTAAAGGGATTAAAAATAAAGAAGACCTTAATCATTTCCATAAACCATGTAGTCAAACAACTTCAATCTAGTTCAGTGCAAGTTCCGAAGGCAAACCTGATTAAAGGAGCATCACATAATACAAAGGATTAGAATGACATAAAGATGGCATCATTAAGGCTCAAATCCGCTCATAGGTTTAATTCAAGAATTAACCTTAATTTCATATATTACCTAATCACTCAAATGTCAAACTTTTCTAGGTGTACAAGACTGATTATTGCAATCAATCAGCATGATTCATCTTGGATCATATAGCCCAATTTAATTTCATGCACACACTCAATCTTATCCAAACTAATATGACAAAGCTTTATGGCTTAACACCCAACACAAGCATGCAAAAATAAAAACGATAATCAAAGAAAGGCAAGATCACATAGTCAGACACATGTACTCCATATCCTTCCCCCACACCTGGACCAACATTGTCCTCAATGCTATGACATAAGATTAAAAAAGCAAAAATATAAAAGAAAAGAGAAAAGAATGCTTCTCTAATTTTTGAAGTTCGAAATTATGGAGTTGGTGGTTGAGGAAGTTAAAATCCTTGATACTCCTAATATTCCATCAAATTATGCTCCATTCGATTCATTTGGTGTTCTAGTTGATTGAGACGATCATCCAAATTGGTTTGGGAAGGTTGGCGACTACTTGGTTCATTTTTTAAAACCCGACTTCTTATAGCTAGACGTGGATTGAAAGGGTTAGTTGGACCCAGATTACTGAAAGATACCCATCCATGGCTTAGGTCCATAATTTCCATCCTATGCAAACATTCTATATCCAAAGTTTCTATAGCACAAGCCATAATCATGTCAGTATTGATAGGATTTAATAAATCCAAATTGATGGCTAATTGAGTGATGTAAGATCCTAATATCAAAGGTTTATATTTTTATTCAACACAAATTGAAATTGTATTAGAAACCAAAAACCTAGATGAATAGGAATGTTTCTATCCATACACCACAAAAAATAAAATTCAACTTTAGAAAGTGTTCCCGCAGTATCTCAATGCCCTAAAAAATTATATGCTAAGAGTTGATGAATAATTTTGAAAATAGGATTTTTCAAATACAAACTCTTAGATACACTAGCATTGTATGGATTAGGGTCTATGGACCACTGAGTCCACAATTCAGATGCATTAAAATCATCATAATAATCACATCGGGAACTTAAAAATGACTTATCCTTAACATCATTGGCTGAAACAAAACTCATGGCCACGTTAAAATCAGCAATAGACAAAGTAAATTCCTTTCCCATCAGTCTAAATTCCATAATTCCTTCAGTAAACAAATCAAATTCTTCATGAGAATTAAATTGAAATGTGCTGTAAAATTCTCTTATTAGTTCAACATATGCAGGGCAGTCAATTTTAGTAAACACATTCCAACAAATATGTCCCATCATTTGTTCAAAGGAGTTATGAACTTGTGAAGCTTCAAGAGTGTCGGTAAGAACATAATTACAAGGATAAATTTTAGGTTGGCTAAATTGCTGAAATCGTTCGTTGTCATCCGGAAGCTGAAAAGAAGTGAAGCCTCCACTTGTTGAGTTCCATTGTCTACAGTTTTCTACTTGTTTACCCTTCCTTGTTCTGCTTCGTGTTGAAGGGCTTGGTGTTGTAGCCAAAATCGGTGGTGTTAGACCCCGAACCTTGAGTGACAATTTGACTTAGTAATATGAATGATCAAGTGGATGAGTTGATTGAACTA
>JAOTIZ010000002.1:7276288-7289242 GCA_027123425.1 Erythroxylum panamense | reverse complement strand
AGACTTCCATTAGTCTTAATATATCTAAAAATTACACAAACAACATCTCCCTTTAAAATATAATCTCCATCCAAATTATGTCCTGTTTCTGGTAAGAAACAGACAATCAATACTCAACCCTCAATAAATCATTATCAATACATCTCCTAACAAAACCGTTTCATAGAAGTATTAATAGAACATCAATAATCATTTTTCATGTTTTATACTTTCACTAATTTGGACTCTATGGTCCTCAAAATCAAGAAATAATACAAGGTTCTTGCACAGTTTATCACATGCAATATTAGGGAAACAAGCATAACTCAAGCTCTAGTCACTATTTTGTCAAGCCACTTTCATAGAAGTCAAGTTAAGACCTATATCTACAACTTTCATTCTTTGAGTTTCTTCAAGTTCGTGCTCTAAGAATATAAAAGACAGATTGAAATAGAAAGATGAAATTGAAACCAGAATTTCAACTTACCTTGATAGCTTCTTTCCTTCTCCGTTTCTCTTCCCTTTTTCTTTCCTTCTCTTCTCATTTTAGTTTTTCTCTCTCTTATAACCTTATAGCCGACCTCCACTCTCACTTCTATTGCCTTTTTTTAATCCATTTTCTCTAGAAAATTCAAGAAGGTAAAACTAATCCATGTGTTATCATTCTATTGGTCCATGTGTCACCATTCTATTAGTACATATGTTATCCTTCTATTAGTTCATATATTACTATTCTATTGGTCCATATGTCACTTACTTTAGGCTCCACATATCACTTATTTAAGTCTCCATATGTCACTACCTGTAAGGCTACACATGTCACCAATTGTAAGGCTATATATGTCACCAATTGTAAGGCTACATATGTCACCATTATATTGCTCCATATGTCACAAGTCTAAAGTGACATTTGTCATAAACTTATAGGGCCACTTGTTGCAATTATACTCAAACCACTTGTCATCCATTTAACTGAGTCATTTATCATTTATTTCCAATGCCATATGTCACCATTTCATAGGCCTAATCAACCTAAATTCTCATGTATCAATTTGTCTTGCTCTTTAACATTTTTCTTAGACTAGATACTCATATCACCTCATCAATTACTCAATTGTAACAATAGATTCCAATTCACTAATTATAATCCATCAATTCATATTATTGGTAAATCAAAATGCAAAACATTGGGAATGCATATTAATATCACGTTCATTTTTGTTTCTTAACCCGGAATATGTCAATTGAGTGCATATACTATCTTATAATATTTTCTAAATCATAATTCATATGTGTATAAGAATATTATGCATGTGAATGAAATGCACCTCTTAAATTCTTAAATGAAATAACTTATATGACTCAATTTAACAATTTAATTTCTTAACAATTTTAGGAGGCATAATATTACATTATCTTTCTAAGGATAACCTCTTTTGTTATGTCCTTCTGTATGTTAGTGGATGCATTTCATGATCATGCCCCTCCTAGACACGTGGTAAACATTTTTCTTTTTGGTTACTTTTGTATTCTTTTGAGGCTCTTTAATGCTCTTTTCTTAGCTGTTTTGGGCCTACCAGGCCCTTGTTTGAATTATGGTGGCCTAATAATTTCTTCATTGCTAATAGGTCATTCTTTCATACCAGACATCGATTGAATTGTCTTCACGTTTTCTTTGACATATTTAGTCTTCCATAACCAACTAGAAGTGTACTCTTCAATATTAACCCTATTGTCTCTAATAGCATATATAGCATGTGCATAAGGAATGCCAAAAATGGTATATTTCCTACAAGAACATATTTTGTTCTAAAGCCTCACTATATATCTATTTTTGCTCATGATCAATCTCATAACCTCATTCTCCATTATGATGTACTGAACAATGTTGAGCAATCATAACACTCTTCTCAATTGCTTTACATATTCTCTAAATTCTCCTTCCACTTGGCAGCCTCTTTCTTTTTTTCTCACAATTCTTTTCATCAATTCTCTTATAATATGCTCAAACAACCCTAAAACTGACATTTTTCTTGCATCAACCAGAGTCTTATTGAAGACCTCATATAAGTTATTGTCAACCAACTCAATCATAGAATCTTCCTTTTGGAAAGCCCTGCAACTGGTGCATAACTCTCAATATCTTCTGCAGCCCTTTCCTTTTTGGTTATGAGCTTATCCAAATTTTCTTCATATTCCTTTACTGTGAAGGATTTTATAATTTTCCAAGAATGATCCTTCATCTCTTCCCCTTTATGTCCTCTTCTGTGTCAATTTACATAAACATGTCTAACACAAAACCTGTACTCAACATTTGGACACAAATCGACAATGACTTTATCAAATCATTGCTAAGGAAAACATAACCATTTAAATAGGCATGTGGACATAAATATGCATATTTAATAACAGTTACACTCTCAATGAAAGTAAAAACAAGATTGATGTGAAACTTTTACCTTTTGTTGGTCATTCATTATAGTCCAACCAATTTTAGAGCCCAAGTAAGGTAAATCTTCTTTCAGCCTTTCAATAAACCACTTCCAGGTGAATGTTGACTCAACTTCAACCATATCCTAAGCAATGGGAAACATTTGATTGTTTTCATCTCTTCCCACTGCATATAAAAGTTCACCTTTAGTTTTGGTTTTCAGCCAACATCCATCTAGACCAAGATAATGCCTGCATCTATGCCTAAACCCATGTTTAATAGCTTCTAAACATATGTACATTCTTTCAAATATAGGTGGAGATGTTGGAATTGGCATAGACACTATCAATGTAACAGTGCTTCCTGGGTTGGTCTTCCTAATCACTTTATCATAAGACTAAAGCTTCCCAAACTCCTCTTCAATGTTGATCACAACATTGTTCACTATTTTTTCTTTGCTCTTCTCACCATACTAATGAACACTTCAACACCTAAATAATCCTTAACATAAAATTTGATATCATTATTCTTAAAAAATGGCTCATTATAAGCTTATCCTTCAATAAGTCAAGTAAGATGTTGGGGTTCATCCTAGGATTTGTATATACTTTATTACGGTCATGACTATTCCTAAATTTCCTAACTTGAAATGACTGCATCTTCTTATCAAATGCTCCATATATATAACAAGGCCATTTCTCTGTCCTACATTTACCTTATACAAATTTAGGCGTTTTTTAGTAAACATGACAATCCTTGTTGTTTTGTATGGACAACAAACTCACTACACACTTGCATTGTAAATGATTAAGAAAAATCATCCCTACTTCAATGCAAGGCTCAGCTGTATTTTCATCATAAACAAGGTACTTCCTTTTCCTCTTAGTAACATGATCTACCATATCATCTACATCATTAACAAGTTCTTCATATTCATCACTGTCATAATATTCAGACAAAACTACCTCATCTCCATCACTTGCATTAGCTTCATGTTGTCTATTATCTCCATCATCTTCATCCGGACCATTACCTTCATCTCCTTGCTCTAAATCCTCTTCATCCTCTTCAACCTCCATATTTGTATCATCTTCATTCTCCATATTTACATCATTTTCATCCTCCACATTTGACACATTGTCTAAATTACTTACATTACCTTCAAGCCCTTCATTATTAACATCGTCACCATTATCTTCAACTACATTATCTTGATTAACCTCATTACATTCATCCTCAATCATTTCAACAGGGGTATCCACACCATGTTCAATATAAATATCAATACCACCTGTACCCATCATCTGACTAACTATATTTAACACACTAGCATCATCTTGTACAACCCTACCATTACATAGTTCAAAACTAAGCATAAAATAAAATATCTTTTTCACATTGTTATACCCACTTCTTTTACATACATCAACTAATTCAAAATAGCTCAGTAAGTCAAGATCATATGAAATTTCATCCACAAAACCACCTTGATACCAAACATTATCAACTACATTAGCAAAACATCCCATATGGTGAAAACTTAGAGTTACCTCATCAAATGTCATTATGCTAAACTGAAATGACCAACTCCAGGAAAAGGAAGAGACCAAGTCAGAATGTTGAAAGGAAACATTGAAGTGAAAGTGAGAAATTGAAGCTTAGCACAGCACATGATGCTTAATATATTCATAACAATTCCATCAACTAACTGATTCAAAATGGTTAAAGGTGATAGGAATCACTGAAGTGAAAGTGACAATTTGAAGCACAACACAAAACATGAAAGTTAGTGGCATTTCCTACTCCTCTCTCTCTCTCTCTCTCTCTCTCTCTCTCTCTCTCTATATATATATATATATATAACTCTTCTATACTAAGTTCTACTAATTAAGGTACGTGGCGTTATTTACACCTGTGAATCGAGATCTCGCCGTGACTCCTAGGTTCATGGAATTTTTCACCTATAAGTCTCATGGGAGCTACATCACTAGTTTCCAACCTATACCTACCTAATGGTTTATTATGTCTCAATGTTTCAAAAATACCCATATTAAATGCAATCCTTGTTCAATTGTTACATCAACTTAAGTTATTATTAATTAGAGTCCTTAATATTGAAGTTTGTTGACAAAGTTCGGAAGCCAAGAAGGTCTAAGGTACATGGCGTTATTTACATCTGTGAATCGAGAAACATATTCTCGCTGTGGCTCCTAGGCTCATATAATTTTTCACCTATAAGCCTCATGGGAGCTACATTACTGGTTTCCAGCCTATATACCTACCTGATGGTTTATTATGCCTCAATATTTCAAAAATAGCATATTAAATGCAATCATCGTTCAATTGTTACATCCATTTTAAGTTACTATTAATTAGAGTCTTTCACATTTAAGTTATTACTAGACTGTTAAATCAGAACTTTGTGTTATCATCAATAATACTTAGAGTATTGCAAACAACAACATAAAAATAATACCTCATTTGCAATTAAAAAAATTTCCTCACAAATACTCCCACTAGTAAAGCAAAATATATATGAGACATTAGTTGAACAAATTACCTGGATGGACTGACAACTCCAATCTACAAAGAAGGAGGACGTCGAATGATTATGGATGCTCTTTAACACAAAGCAGAGCCTGCAAACAATAGAAACAAACAAATGATCTAAGATATTCAATCAAATGAAGGGGAGCTTTCCTATTCTAACTTGTGGTTAAGTTCTGAATGATACTTAAAGAATGATATAAGAAGAGAGGACTACTAAGGATTGTTTTGCTTTGTAGAAATTCATCTAACCAGTCATTAGTGGCCAAAACCCATCTAGATTTTTTCTTATGTGCCAATTTCCAATTTTTTTAATTCCTCCAAGTAAAGAAATTTTCTTTATACTTTATATCAGTAGCTTTTATGTGATTAGCAAAAATCCTAAATTCTTCATTGACTTACTTAAAAAATACGTTCCCTCATATTAAGAGTATAGGGGAGCACTATATTAAAGCCTCACTTAGAATAATTTATACAGAGTCAATTCAATAATGAATATCTATGATTTTTTACTATAATGAATTTCTTTGGAATGCATAATTGGACTTATAAAAGAAGTAGAAAAAACTTAGTCCTCTCTTGAAGCAAGTATATTGCGAGATGAATAATCTAGTCCACAGATAAAATTTTTGAGACCTTAATGCTATTTGGATCATAGGCAATGACTATATATCCATATGGTTTGTATATATACACAAGGATCTAAGAGTAAATCTAAAAAAGAATATTTCTCTATATGATCACATTTCATTTCTTTCTTATTTGATGTTTTCTTTTTTTTTCCCTAATAATGTTTCTTCCTTTAATAAAACCCTCAATTGAAATAATGGACTACATGTTAGACTTATGCACCGATAATGTTGGAAATTAATCAATAAGTCAACCCTAAAATGTTAACAATTTGTTTCTTTAAAATGAATATTTTTTAAATTTTTAATAGAGTTTCAAGTGTCACATGATAACTTTTCCTTTAATAAAACAACCGCTTAACATTTAAAGAAAAAACGATGTAAGAGGGCAACAAATTTTATCTATTACAAAGCATTAAATTAAGATTTAGTGAGACCAACTGCTTTGCTATTGTGCTATGATTGGTAGGAAAGATGAAATTTTCTACTTTAGTAAGTAGATCTTCTATTACCCTAGTTAGGTACGTTATAAACCAATACACAAGTTAGAGTGACACTATAGTAGGCTTCAATTCACCTATTCTAAGCTACTTAAAAAGAGATAAAGTCATTAGATTAGCACTAGCAAACATAAACAATTAATAACATTAGAAGCACTAAAATGGCATGGAATCATAACACTTCCAAGATCCTTTATCTTTACAGGTAATTGGTCATGTGAGTTACACGACACTCATTGGTTAAAGGAGTTTATTCTTTTAGAGATAATATTTTTCAAAAGCTTGGTTTATGAAGGGTATATTAATATACAACTTCTTAAAATTATTTTGTACTTGAAGTTTTATATTATTTTCTTTAGCATCTAAGGTTACAGAATGGGTAACTTCTAGGGTTTGACAGTGGATCAAGGTGAATGCTCCTGACCATTTTTAGTTGAAGATGAAACTAATAGCAGTTTGCTTCTGCTTATCTCGTTCATACTATCTTCCTCATACTTCTCTAATCTTTGCACTTTCTTCTTTTTACCAATATCATAATCAAATGTTTTACCGCTCTTACGTTTAATGGCTAATACTAAATTCTAGGATTTACCTTAGTTTCAAGAGATGATGTGTCAACCAGGCAAGACAACCCCTTCAATGAAGACTAGAGTCTAGATCGGGTGATGGTCAAGATGCGTCAACCAAGCAAGATAACCCATTCACTAAAGACTTGAGCGCGGATTAGGCGACGGTTAAGATGCGTCAACCAGGCAAGACAACACCTTTAACGAAGGAAAAAGCGCTTATCAGGCGATAGTTTTGATGTGTGAACTAGGCAATACAACCTTTGTACGAAGACTGGAGCACGGAATGGAT
Organism: Erythroxylum panamense; assembly: GCA_027123425.1. Lineage (NCBI taxonomy): Eukaryota > Viridiplantae > Streptophyta > Magnoliopsida > Malpighiales > Erythroxylaceae > Erythroxylum > Erythroxylum panamense. Next base: position 7,282,298 of record JAOTIZ010000002.1, on the reverse strand, counting down.
GATGTTGAAGATGCGTCAAAAAGGGAAGACAGTAAAAATTTAGGGTTTTCTGTAACTTTTAGGTTTCTCTTTTTTTACTTTAGGAAATTTACAGAATTTAGGATTAAAACTTAAACCACTTTTACTTTTTTAAACATGACATTAAAAAAATAGTAATGGTACCACATTGTACATTATTTGTGTGTAAAATAAGCCCTAATTTTAATCCAAAAAAGCCTTAAATTGAGTAGACTCGTGACATTTTAGACCTTCTTTGAGCAAGTTACAAGTTTAAGTCCTAAACAAATCAAATTCAAAAATGTTAAGCCCTAATTTGGGCTTTTAGCCTAGATGTGAAGACATGAGAGCCAAAGGAGGTGATTTTGTTGGCAACTGCAACTTGGAGAATATGGACTAAATGGTGTAGAGTGGTCTTTCAAACTGATGAGCCTAATAATTTAGGGGTTGGTATTGTTCCAAATATTATCTTGATTAATCGTGAGATCTTTCGTACAAGGGCCTATACATAACAAACATATTTGATGGTTGACCCCTGCAGTTGATGTGGTCAAGCTTAACACGGATGGGGCATCACGTGGTAATTTGGGTATTGTAGGTGTTGGTGTACTGCTTCATGATGCTTGGTCTATGATCAGTGGGCTTCATTGCACATCTCAAAATTTGTTCTAATATAGTAGTGAAACTGCATGCTTTATGGATGGGTTTGGTTCTAGTTTGGAAGGAGGGTTTTCACAAGGTAATTTGTGACATTGATGCAAAGGTTGTTTTGGAGTTAATCAATTCTGCAGACATCACTTTCCACCTTTTAAGAGCATTGATCGTAGACTTAGAGTGCCACGTGGTCAAGACTGAGAATGAAGTTTCTATTATACATTATGAGAAGGCAATTTTTGTGCAAATGTATTATCTAAGATGGGTTGTGACCTGGAGGTGGATTATGAAGTTTCGAGAACGCTACCAACATCTTTAGTCTTGGCATTACAAGTTGATGCATGGGGGGTTAAATTTTCTAGAGGTTTTAAACTAGGCTAATTTCCTTTATGTCCATTTTATTTCTTTCCTTTGTTCACTAAAAAAAAGTCTCCTAATTTTACACTTGAAACAGAATAAGGTAAACAGAAAATCAGAATTAAAAATTCAAACTGATTTGGTCTTTGATATGGAAAACCAAAACAATAGAAATATAGATAAAAATCTGCAACTGATGCACATAATTAAACACTTCTCCTTGCATAAAAAACTATAGATTCCAAGCTTTCCCCTTAGTAGCTCAAACTTGCTTCTTGGAAGAGGTTTTATGAAAATATTTGCAATATGGCCTTCATGCTTGCAATCAAACAAACAACACCATCCTTTTGCATATCTCTGAGAAAAAACAATTTAATATTAAAATGCTTTGTTTTTCTATAAAGGACTGGATTATTTGCGATATCTATGGCTATCTTATTGTCCACTGTCACTTCAATACTTGTCTTTTGCTCCATATGCAAACCAATAAGTATTTTTCTCACCCTCAAAGTGTGATTTACAACTAATGTGGTTGCAATAAACTCCTTTTAGCTGTTGATTGTGTTACAATTTCCTATTTTTTTGAACACCAAGAGAACACTTTTGATCTAAGACTGAAATTATAACCCGAGGTGCTTTTCATATTATTAAATATGAAAAGAACCTCCCCAATTATTGTCAGAATAACCCAACCTGAAATTCTTATCAGCACTAAATTTGATACCATAGTTTAGACTTCCCTTAACATACCTCGCAACTCTTTTAGCTGCCTCAAAGTGAACTTCACTTGCACAGTTCATAAATCTTGACAACACACTCACAACATGTAGTATATCTGGTCTTGTAGCTGTGAGAAACATTAAGTAACCAACCAAACCTCTATATAGTGTTTCATCCACTCGTTTAGCTCCATCTTCTTTGCACAACATCTCTTTTTGACACATTGGAGTACTCATGCTTTTGCAGTCCTCCATGCTAAATTTTTTCAGAATCTCATTTACATACTTCTTCTAGTTGATGAAGATCCCATTTCTATTTTTCTTAATCTCTATTCCAAGGAAGTACGTCATTTCTCCTAGATCAGTCATTTCAAAGGCTTACATCATATTTGCCTCAAATTGCTAAATAAGTTTTTCATTTTTCCTGTAACTAGAAGATCATCAACATATAAGGAAACAAGTAAAAAATTTGTTGCATCACCTTTGACATACAAAGTTAACTTATTAAGGCTTTTAACAAAGCCTATTTGCACTAGATGCTTATCAATTCTGTTGTACCAAGCTTGTGGAGCCTATTTTAAACCATAAAATGCCTTTTTCAGCCTATAGACTACCCTTTCACAACAAAGCCTTCAGGTTGCTCAACAAAGATTTCTTCCTCCAAATATCCATTAAAAATGTTGATTTTATGTCAAGTTGGTAAATTTTCAACCTTTCTGTGCTGCAATAGCTAAAAGTAATATGATTGTATCTAGCCTTACAGCAGGCGCAAATGTGAGAAAAATATATGCCAAAATTCTTTGCATACCCTTTTACCACTAACCTCACTTTGTATTTTTTGATTGATCCATTGACATTTAGTTTTGTTCTAAAGACCCACTTTACTCTAATTACCTTTATATAGTTAGGTCTTCCAACAAGTTATCATGTTTGATTTTTATTAATGATAGAGAGCTCATCGTGCATAACAACCCTCCATTTGGAATCCTTTTTTGCTTCTAAGAGCCCAGTAGGCTAAAAAACTGCTACATTGCATCTTTGGTAAATATTAGTGAGCAGTCTAATTCCTTTTATAGGAGTGTGATTTACTAACTCATCTTGATTTAGTAGAGAACTGACAGTTTATTTGTTTTCCACATCTTTCCAACTCCACTGTTTATTTTCCATGAAGCTTACATCCCTACTTACTATAACTTTCCTTATATGAGGTTAGAAAACTCTATAAGCTTTAGAGATTGTACTGTATCTCACAGAGATACTAGGTTCGGCCTTTTTATCAAGCTTATCTCTCTTAATTTGCGGTACATAAGTAAAGCATAGGTAGCCAAATATCTTAAAACTTTTGAACAAAAGGCTTGTGACCATACCATATCTCGAAAGGAGTCTTCCCATCTACAGCCTTGGTGGCAAGTCTATTAACAAGAAATACAACAGTACTTATAGCCTCAGCCTATAACTCTTTAGGGAGTCCTTTTTCTTAAAACATGCACCTCATCTTTCACTGACTCCATTCTGTTATGGCATATATGGAGATGCTCAATGCCTGACTCTTCATAAAATATAGTAAATTGTTTTGAAATGTATTCTTTACCATTATCCTGCCTTACAAGTTGGATCCTATAACCACTTTAGTTCTCAACCCATTGTTTGAACTTTCATAATATATTAGCAACTTCTAATTTGAACCTAAGAAAATAAATCTATTACATGCTGGTGAAGTCATCAATAAAAGCTATATAATATTTACTTCTGTTAAGTGAAAGAATTCTTTGAGGTCCAGCCAAATCTATGTGTATGAGTTGTAGCTTCTCCATTGCTCTCCATGAGGATTGTAAGAAGGGTAATCTTGCTTGCTTGCCAAATTAACAAGCCTTGTAGCTTAGCAAATCAGGCTCTAATTGAGACAACCTTAGAACAACTGTTTCCTTTGCATTGCCAACATTTTAGTATGATGAAAATAACCTAGTCTTTTATGCCAGGTCTCTGTGTTGTCTGTGTTGTTTAAAGCAATTGAATATGCTGTTTTTTCCTCCTCTATTGGATCTAGAGAGAATCTTTTACCACTCATTTTGATTCCAAAAACTTTCTTATCATCTACGTCCTTGATTAGACATTGTTTGTCTTCAAAGATGACTTTAAATCCCTTCTTTATTAGTTGTCTAACGCTCAAAATTTTTTGATCAATGTCACGTACAAACAAAACATCAAAAATAATTTTCGTACATGTGCAACTTTCAATGGCTATAGTTCCTCTGCCTTTGACTATAATATGCTCACCATTGCCAATTTTGACTTTTGATACTTCAGACATGTCCAGCTTCTTGAAAAGTTCCTTATCGTAGGTTATATGATTAGTGCAACCATTATCCACAAGCCATTTTTCATTAGAGCTGCTATTGGCAAAACAAGTTGCAACAAATAGTTGCCTTTTCTAATGTTTTAAAAACGGATCGAAACAGTCGGTTTGATCGGAATAAATAAAAATCGGCCTGGTTTTTGTTCCAGTTTGTATTATAGAACCCTTGTGATAAAAACCAGGTCAGTTTCGGAGAAAATCATCATATTTTCTTTAACAAATTGGTTAAAATACTAACCTAACCATCTGAACATGTGGGACCCATCATCTTTTTAAGGATGTGGGACCTACCACAAATTTCTCCCCCTCTCTTCCTTATCAAGTTGGAGTACCTTGTTCCAGTTAGGGTGCTCCAACCCTATTCCTTTTAATTTAGTCCACATATTTTTATGGACCCAACATAAATATGTGAATGAGTTTTAATGAAACAGAGTTGAAATTGGTTAATTGGAACAAAGGATCTGATCCCTTTCTTACTAAACCAGTTAACCTATCATCGTTTTGAATATGTAGGACTCACCACAAATTCCTTCATGTTTTACACTCAGTTTGATACAATGTATTGTTGTGAGAAAGTAATGTAAATCTTTTGAATTTTTAATCATTTTTTTTCAATTCTCACACATTCTAATTAATAAATTATATTTTTTAAAATTTATATTCTTTATTTATCTCTTTACATTTAATTTAAAATTTTGTTTTAAATTATTATTGTTAAAATAAATTACTATTTTTATCCTTAAAAATACTAAATTTATTTAATCTCACTAATAAATTATATTTGTCAAATTTTAGGTTATTTATTTATCTCCTTATATTTTAATTGAAAATATTTAAATTATTATTCTTAAAAACTAATTATTATTTTATCATGAATTTTTTTAATAAATTGAATTATTAATTAGTATAGATAAGTAATTTTGCTCAAGATAATCTAAGAATGTATTAAAAATAATATTTAAACTATAAATAAGTATGTTTAAAGGACACTGAAAAATAATTTAGAATGAAGTTAGAGTCTTTTTTATTGAATTTCTTTAAATATACTTTAAATTTTATGAATCTTTAAATAAATGATAATATAAAATATAGTTTTATTTTTATTATTATTTAAAAATTTATGTTAGATTCAATCTTAGTCTAAATTATTATATTTATTATTAGTTTATTATATATTAGTAGGCATTATTAGTACATTTTATTTCAATAAGGAATTTATTTTATACTATATTTTTACTTATTCTTATAATTTTTACTTCTTATTTATTATATATTGATTTTATAGTGATTTAATACCGATCGAATCTTTAAACTTTAAACCTTTTCTTTTACCAGTTTGATGTCTAGTCCCATTTTTAAAACATTGGTCCTTTGTCCTCCTGTTGGTCTACAACTTGCACCTCATTTCTCTGTTGAAATTTGGTCTTGCATATTCGCTCGTGATGTCCCATTTTATTGCATTTAGCACACTTGACATCTGGCCTTTTCCAACACTTGAAAAGAGGATGACCTTTCTTGCCACAATGTTTGCAAGGAGGAAAAGGGGATGCTTGTTTCGTAGGTATGAGAAATAAAGAATGGGAATGGAATGAAAGATAGAGCTTGGTAGGGAAGTATGATTAAAGAGTTATTAATTTGATTACCCATTTTCGAGTATTACTCTATTCCCCTCGTAATGTAGAGGAATGGGAGTCATTACTTTGTGTATGTTGCGTGCATTTTTTGGGCGCGAGTTCCTCCCGGATTAGCAGCAACAGCAGCGCAATACCCATCTTGCTCTTTTCTTCTTACAAGCCACGTTTTTCAATCTTGCTCCCATCTCTTCACAAACCAATCCCAACCGGCCATGGTGATTGAGCCAAGTTTACATTATACATTGGCTGCAATTTCATAGCTGCTTATGCATTCGTTGACTCCTAATTGATGA
>JAOTIZ010000002.1:7248165-7266214 GCA_027123425.1 Erythroxylum panamense | reverse complement strand
AAATCCTTGAGTTTTGCCATGCCTGCACGAGTATACAAGCAGTTCAGAAATCGAAATTAATATTCATAAGAAACACAACAATTAAACGACGAGGAGTCAACCAAAAGGGGCAGTTTCTCCTCTTAGCCCGTTAATCCGAGCTGAGGGACCAACTAAAAATGTATCGGCCGATATCCCTCCGCGATACCCCAGAACAAGCCGATCGAAATTATACCGACCGAGCGCCTTAATTTGACCAATGACTTCAATCTCTTTTTCAGTAAAGGACAGATCGGAAACATCGTTCCACCTCTCCGCCAAGGGATACCTCCACGGGGTTGACCCGAAAGAAGATCCCGGGGGCCTCACGAAAAAGTACTTCGTCCTCCAGGCCTTAATTGACGAAGCTGTCTCAACGGGGCGATATCGCGCGTCTCTGTATTGGAGGTGGGGGATCCCACCCCCTGCGAGCGAGCTTTGGTTCATCCTAAGGAAAAGCCTTAGAATATCGAGCGATAGTGATGGCATAACAGGGCGAGACCGTTCATAAACCTCCAACCATTTGGGTGGATCTGGGTCGGCGACAGTTTATATACACGGCAAACTTCATCGATGATCGGGGCATAGGGAAGCCTCATACCACCAACCGAGAAGAAGCTATCTGAAACAGCAAAGTAGCACCTCGCACTACTGTGAATCCGCTCATTCTTCGCGGCCAACCTGGGTCCCTAGGATGAGGGGATGTTATTCTTAAGAATCGATCGGTTCAACTCCCTTACGGTCATTGTTGATTGGTTGGACGGCGGTTTCTCAACAACTCGCCCGTCTATCCGGTCATCCGCCACGATTTTCTCATCTATCTATGCATCCGGAGCTTCACTCCCCCTGCCTCCGGTGGCTTCACTGTTTCCGCCACTACTTCAAGCGGCTCGACTAGTTGGGAGGCCCTTTCGGCGGTTTCATCCTTAGGGCTAACCTCACTTATAGGACTGGTTGACGATATGATTACTGAAAGTCAAACTTACAGAGCAAGGAAAGGAAAAAGGACGTACCTAGTTTAGAGACTGGAGTTGTGATTTGTATGACTATGAAGATTAGAGGAAACAAGGATCGAAAAATCGAACACGCAGAAAGTGAAGAAGTATGTCAATCCCGAGTATTTATAACGGAATACTGAACGAACACACCAATCGAAGTTAGACGCGTGGTAAAATCTGAGCCGAACGAATTAGGGTTGTCAGATATCTGGAGCGGCGCTGCAGTTGAAACGATGCGCTCGATCTTTGACGGTTGTACGATGTAACAGTTGAAAGGACGAGTGTGACAGTTGTATGGCGGTTACAAAGACTTTTCATTTCAAATTTTGAAAACCCGCCAGTGCATACGTGCTGTAAGTAATGATTAAGTTCAGTGCTTTGATTAGGCGTCTACGTTCGATCGGTCGACCTATTACCTATGATCGATCGATCGGTTATATCTCTACCCTCGATCGATCGGTCTTATCCCGAGCCACTATGAACTACGCATCGATATCCAACCGATTGTGCCTATCACGAGCTGTCCTACAGATGAGCTGCACGATCTTTATATACTCCTTCGACCCTTCTCCTTGGTCAGACTCGAGGAGTAGGGGGACTTATGGTCGGGTCGGTCGTGCTAGGCCCAAGACCAGGCTCGAACATAAATGGCGGCTGCCCACGTGAAAGGAAAGACCTAAACCTAGCAGGTATTTGTTAGATATAAATTGATTACCTCATCATGAGAAAGGTACGAGATTAAAACCCTGACTTTCTCTGTTTAGAGTCACAAAAATTCTCACTAAAAGACTAACTTGAGCGTCGGATGGACCTACCGGCTATCAATTTCCGGCGTGCCTTGTATTGTTTTGCAGGTATCCTCTTGCTAAAGAGAACCAATCTCATGGATCCAAACGGTAGCGTCCTGCCTCACCAAAATCAGGCAGAACCACTACGTAATTTATTTCTTCCCTTAGTTGCCATCTCAGTTGCGACGGGGACTTCTCAATGGTTTGTTTTACCAGATTCGAGCCTACCTTAATTATCCTAAAACTAAGATATGCTAATTTGAAGCTGAATATAATAAAATAGCTCGTTAAATCTGATAATGAAAAGACATAATTGATGAGTTTTGGGATATGATTTTAGATTCTTAATCGTTCGAGAACAGTTAATAAAGTTGACGTTATCTATATAGAAGGGATAACGATCCACTAAAAGGCTGATGATTATCATATGAAAAATTACAAATTAAAAGTTTTTTTTTTTTTGAGAGAGAAGTGTTCCTTAAAAGTATCCTTTAACTGGTTAAAATCATTCAAATTCGAGCAACTAATGTGATAAATGAGGCATATGATGATAATGAAAAGATCCTGTCTATATATATTTTAATTTACTGCATTGGTAATTCATAATTTAGTTTGATTGGTCCCTATAATTCATGGAAACTTATTCTTGTACCTATCTTATGTTGTCTATTCCGAGGCCCAAACCTTCGTTTCTCCCTGTCTTATAATTCTCTGTTAAAATTAGCAGAGTCTATCTAAACGTAAACTTCAAGTTAAAGTCACGTTCCACCTTTTCTCCTTTAATTTCCTTCACTGGTGAAATCTAAAATTTCTAGATGTTACTTTGACGTTTGATAAAGACTGAAAAAAGTTTGATCATTCGTAATTATAATTGTTTTTCTAGAAGTCATGCGGTAGCACGTTGGATAATTTCTCAAGAATCAAGATGGTGCTGGTGCTGGTGCTGGTGATGTTTTCTTTGTAATCTTAAAAAAGAAGAGACCGTTTGGCAATCGATTTTCTGAACTTGTTACCTCTCTTGCTTGAGTTTGGTATCTAGTTACTGAACTCAAGTCCTAAGTATAAAATCCAACTAAATAAACTCGTTCAGTATAATCATATGACCATATAAAATCCTAATCCCTACCTAAGAATCTTCAAGTTTTGTTTTGAACTTTGAATATTTGTCCAACTGCCTTTGAGCTCTTTAACAGATTTCCAGTGTTCCAAGCTTTTGAATACAAAATTTGCGAGAAAAAGAGAGAGAAGAGAATTCATTGTTCTATGAAAAGGACATATTTAGCTGCTGCAGAATGTTTCTCAGATTCCCTGTTCAGAGCAGAACAGAGAGATCTGATACATTAGTATGTTCGAGACTTTTTCCATATCAAAGATCAAAAAGCACCGATTGGCAATTTCCGTAGGCTAAACTGGAAACAGGTAGTAATAGAACTCTCAACAAAGCATATATGTTAGCATCCCAAAAATTAAATGTCCAAAGAAACTCGGGGAGGAGTGAAACTAAGACAAGATTGTACAAACTCATAAAATATTAGCCAACTACAAACTATTTATTGCAGTAATTCAATCATCTAAAACTACAGCATAATAGAGTGGCTATTTACAAAAGATTCCCAGAAAAGCAGGTTACATGATAGAGGGGGATGAAAACCGAATGTACTCGTAAAGCCCAACTACTAATAAAATAGTAATATATACCATGAGTACCCAAAAGGCTATAAAACTACCATCTTCCTCGATTCTAAGAGTCGCCAACGGAGATGGGTCTGCCGGTTAATCCAAGAGGAGAGCGAGAGAGTTGACGGCCGTTGAGAACTGGTCGGAGCTCAGGCTGTCCCAGATACCAATCCATGACCTTAAAGTTTGATTCTTGCTTTATCTTCATTACTTGACTGTGAACTGGAGGATTGGTGTTGTTGCTGCTGTTGCTTGTACTCTGCTCCATCTTTGAATATTGAACAAGAAGATCCCGTCAAGCCTGTGGAGAAGTATTAGATATGTCTATGCGGTTTCTTGTTTCTGAAGAGAAGCGAGTAAATATATACGTAGAGAAGGTTGATAGATAAGAGTCGGCAAAAAGTTAGAAAGTTAATGAAAGAAAGCAATCACAAAGTTGAAACGTAAAACTGGAGCGAAGCTAATCCAAGAGATGGAGAAGTTTGATAAGAAAGATTTCACGAAGGTGGCTTTAAAAGATGTCTATTTTGGACGAAATTTGTAACTTTGACTATTTTGGAGGATATTCAATTTCCTAATTACCATTTGGATATAATTAGGATGTGCACTTCCCAACCGCTTGGTTACTCTTTCTTTTGTCATGTTTGTTGGACATAACTGTCAAACCTTTCACACGTAAAATAAGAGCAGCTCGAGTTTGAGTCTCGGGAATAGAGAAATCCGTTTGGTCAATATTTAATTTCTTACAGACTGATCTGGTGCGAGCGGAAATTAATCTGAGAGTAGATGATTTAAAGGTGTCTTCTTATAATTGAAACCTTCTTAAGACACCTCGTGAATTAACAAAAAATAATAATAATAAGAGCACCCTTAAAATCTGACACCACCATGTAAGTAGGAGAATGGATTCGGTCTGGTCCTTATTGAGCCTGCTGTTAGCTGGCCACGGCGCAGCCTACTGCTAAAACTTGATCGGTTTTGGGATACCTATACACCAAAGCGAACAGTATTGCTTTTGATAATTTAGTCAAACTATGTTGTTTTAAGGGGATGGGTTTTGGTCGCTGTGTTGACTTCAAATCGTCCGGCGGTTTCAAATTTGGTTTCAATTTTGATTAAATTAAACACACTTCAGATCGAACCGAAATTGCCATTCCTACTCTTGATGGAATTAATAAAGCCTTAGCTATATAGAACATAATATTAGGGTATCACTTGAGTTAAATTTCACTATAATGTAAAAATGAAATATTACTCATTGTTTACGAGAGTACAAAAAATCAATCTGGTCGGATCGGCCGAATTGGGCCTGAGCCCAATCACAACAGCCCGCGGGTCGATTGGTCTATCTCTCAAAGATGGGTCTCACACTCATTGGTTAACCTAGGCCTGGCCCGCACATCCGTGGCCCATTAGCAGGAGAAAACTTTCCGTGCAGAAGAAGAAGTCTACGTAAAGAATTAACCCTAGCACTCATCCCATATATAAGGTATGATTTCATCATGATAGAGGTACGCAACTCATAACCCTAGCTATCTCTGCCTTTCGGCGACCCTACCTTCACCAAAAAGACTTACTCGAGCGTCGGAGGGGCTAATCGGGAAACAACCCCCAACGTGCCTTCTTTGTTTTGCAGGAATCTTCAAGTTGGAACCGATCAATCTCATGGATCCAAACGGCAACGTGCAGCCTCCCCAGAATCCGGCTGAACCAGGTACTATTTCTGAAAACGTTTGAGATCTTCCCAAGTGGCATCTTCTGTGTCTGCACTTAACCATTTCACCAAAATTTCTTCCCTGGGCCTATACTTCCCTTTCTAGATGATCCTACGTTGTAGAATCAGTTCAGGTTGTGGAAGCACGGTTTGGTCTTCAATAGAGGGTGGTAGAGAAGCCAATGTCACTGGTATATCTTCCAAAAAAATTTTAAGCTTGCTCACATAGAAAACAGGATGAATACGCAACCCAAGAAGCTCCAATCAATAAGCTACCTAGCCAAGTCTTTCCGGGATCTTAAAGGGACCAAAGTACTTTGGAGATAGTTTCATAGAGGCACGGAAAGCAACTGTTGTTTGTCTATATGGTTGGAGCTTTAAATATATGTAATCTCCAATGGAAAATTCCTCGTCTCGCCATTACTACAAGAAAAATATAGATTAGCGACGGAAACTTAGCAAAATACTTGTCAGAAATTAGCGATGGAAAGCATATTTCCGTCGTTAAAATTAAGTGATTTAGCGACGGTACTAACACTCGTCGCTAAATTTGAAGGGAATTTGTCGCGGCAAAATTTGCAACGAACGTTAGCAACGAAACAATATGGCCGTTAGTAATCACTATAATTTAGCGGTGAAAAATTACTGACGAAAAATATACTGTCAAAAATTAGCGACGGAAAGCATACTTTCGTCGCTAAATTTGAGTAATTTAGTGACGGTACTAATACTCGTCGCTAAATTTGGAGAAAATTCGTTGCGGCAAAATTAGTGACGAAAATTAGCGAGGGAACATATAGCGTCGCTAAAAATGGAGGAAATTTTTGGCGGAATAAAAAATTTTAAGTTTCCCTACGGAAAATTCCGTAAGTAAATTCCATTGGTAAATGGATTTAGCAACGGAAATTTTCTTTCCATCGGTAAAAAGGCGGGAATTATTGGCGGTATAAATTTTTTTTGAGTTTACCTACGGAAGTTTCCATCGGTAAATTCTTTTTAAATCTAAACTCACCCGACATTGCCCTCCCACTTGTGTCTTCTTCTTCCTTTCTTCTTCTTCCTTCTTCCTACATCTTCTCTTCGATTTTCTTGGAGCCCATTTCTCTGTTGTGGACTCCTTTTTCTACTCGACGGCGTTGTCTTCTCCGGCTATTGTCATCGTGTCCTTCGGTAGAGATATTTTTGCAACTCCTGTCATGTATTTTTTCATATATTAGGTGAAAGTTAATTTGGGCATTTATTACTTTCGTTTATTTATGTATTTTATTATTGGAAAACAACTTTAAGATATAAATGTTAGTGATAGAAGGGATAAGACATGATTTTAGTTGTGATGTTGAGATAAATTTCTTATGCATGTAAGATGTTTGATAAAATGTATGTTATTTGAAAAAATTATTTCAGTTATGTTTTAGTATGAATTTCAATATTTTAATTCTTTTACTTAAAATAATGAAGTTCTCTCCATGGCGGCTTCGAGAGAAACTAAACACTTTGCAGGTAAATTTTAAAAAATAGTTTTCAGCAAATTTATCGACGGAAAAAAATTACGTTAGTAAATATATTGGATTTACCGATGGAAATGATTCTGTCGCTAATAACCGACGGAATTACAAAATTTGTTGGTAATTTTCTGATAGAAGAATTTACTGATAGAACAAAATAATCGTCGGTAATTTTACCGACGAAAATTTTTACCGTCAGTAATTCCGTCGTTAAATTTACCAACAGAAAATTTTCGTCATTAAATTTACTAACAGCCATATCTCCGACGCCTTTTTTCGTCAATAAATTTCATCGCTAAATAAGCTTACCGATGGAATATGTACAAATTCCTTCGGTAAATTCCATCTCCAAACTCTATTTTTCTTGTAGTGCTTTTCTGATACACCAAACTTTTAACCTAGTCCTGTGCCTGTCGTAGGGTGATTTTAAGGTCTTTCAATAACTCATCACATTCCTTCAAGTAAGCATCTACAGCTTCTACTCGCATCGTTCCTGAAGTATACCAAACTAAGGAAGGAGGGGGTATGTTGTACACTCCTTCCATTTCTGTGGCTGGCCACTAGTGAAACAATGCGGATATTGCTCCAAAGTTCGGATAACGACTTCAGTTTGCCCATCGGTTTGTAGATGGTAGCTAGATCCCATGCAAAGTCTTGTTCCCTGTAACTCAAACAACTTTTGCCAGAAACTACTCATAAAGATCTTATCACGGTCACTTACAATGCTCGTAGGAATGCCTTGAAGTTTAACAACATGCTCCACAAATGCCTTTGCCACGGTCAAACCTGTGTATGAATGTGATAAAGGCACGAAGTGGGCATACTTGGAGAGTTGGTCAATTATTACCATGATCACACGATATCCACTCGAGGAAGGAAGGCCTTCAACGAAATCCATAGAGATCTCACTCCAAACTCAGTCGGGAATAGGAAGAGGTTGCAAAAGACAGGCCGGTGCAAGGTGATCAGTCTTGTGACGCTGACAGATGTCACATTGATGAATGAAGTCCTGGACAATCTTCCTCATATTTTCCTAGTAGAGATCGGATTGCACTCGAGCCAAGGTTTTATGAAAACCGAAATGGCCTCCAACAGGGGAATCATGCATCTTAGAGAGAACAACTGTAACCAGAGATGAAGTTGGATTGAGAAAGACCTTTCACTCTAAGAACGAAACCCCTCCCCTTTTCTGAGCTTTTGGATCTGGTTCAAATCGTTGGTAATAGGGGTCAGATTCATTTTCGGATTGTAATTGATGCCACCATGTCGCTGCCAATTTTGAGATGGCTATAAATAGTAACTTTGCCTTTCGAGACAACGAATCTACTGCTCTATTTTTGGCTCCCTTCATGTATTCAATTTGGTAATCGTAGCCCATCAATTTTGGAAGCCACTGGGCTTGAGCTAGCGTTAAGATGCATTGTTCTAGTAGATATTTGAGGCTCCGATGATCCGTATGGATTATGAAGGAATTCCCGAGCAAGTATGGTCTCCACTTTCTCACTGATTTCACCACAGCCATCATCTTTCATAGGTGGACAATTTCAGAGAGGTCCCTTTTAAGCTTTCACTAAAAAAGCGATTGGCTGCCTATCTTCCATAAGGACCGCTCCAATTCTGTACTTGCTTGCATCGCATTCAATCACAAATTAATGTTTGTGAAAAACTAGGTAAACGTAGAATGGGAGCATGTGAAAGTACCTGCTTAAGATGCTGGAAAGCTTCTTTGGCCTCTAGGGTCCACGAAAATCCTTCCTTTCCTAATAGTTTAAAGGAGCGACGATGGCCCTATAGTTACAAATGAATTTCCTGTAATATCCAATCAATCCCAGAAATCCCCTTATCTCTCGAACTGAAGTGGGAGTAGGCCAGTCCTAAATTGCCTGTACTTTTCTAGGATCTGGTTCAATGCCATTCTCAGAGAGGGTGTGACCTAAATACTCGATCCTTTGAAAGACAAAGACACTTATTTTGCCTAACGAATAATTGATGTTGAAGAAGAACGATCACAACAGCTTGGAGAAGTTGTAGGTGCTCGTCCCAAACTTTGGAGAAGATGAGAATATCATCAAAAAAATACCAATACAAACTTACACAAGAATGGCCTGAAGATTTCATTCATGAGACTTTAGAAGGTAGACGATGCATTTGTAGCTCGAACGGCATCACCACGAACTCATAATGGCCCTTATAAGTTTGGAAAGCTATTTTTAGAATGTCAGGGTCATGTACACGTATCTGGTGGTAACCAACTCGCAAATCAAGTTTTGAGAAGAACCTTGCACTAAATAGCTCATCCATAAGCTCGTCAACGACTAGTATATGGAATTTGTCTTTAATGGTGATGGTGTTGAGTGCTCTGTAGCCGACGCAGAAGTGTCATTTGCCACTGTCTTTACATAGTAAGAGAATGGGTGAGGAATAGGGACTAGTACTTAGGTGAATTAATTCAGATGCTAATTATTCCCTCACTTGTTTTTCAATTTTGGCCTTCTGGTAATACGGGTAGCGATATGGCCTGACATTGACTGGGTGAGCGTCAGGTTGGAGGGGAATTTTGTGGTCATATGATCGGTGGGGTGGCCACACGGTGGGAAGTTGAAATACGCGTTTATGATCTTCCAAGACTTTATCCAAGCCTGTATTCTTGTCACATATTTCAGTATATATTAATTGCATATATAATCCAGTGCCAAGAGTTTCTCCTGATATCAACTACCGAGTCTCCTTTTCAATTAGAGCCTCCATCTCCGTATTTTGCATCCCATTAAATAAATATCGAGTCCCGTTTAATTTGAATGACATGGTCAACTTCCCATAATCTATAGTAATTGGTCCCAAGGTAGCTAACTAGTGAACGCCCAAAACAATTAGACATGAGGCTCTCGATAGCTCAAAGAAATCAACAACAATGGGACATCCCTAAATGTTCATGTGTACCACACGACAATCCCCTGCACATTCTATCTTATCTTGGTTAGCAATAATAATTTGAAATTTCTTATAGGAGTCCACAGGTAGCCCAAATTTGGCGGTGATTCATTGTTCAATGAAATTGTGTGAGCTACCACCATCAATCAAAAGAACGAGCTCTCTATTGTGCAATTTTCCTCGAACCCGTAAAGTATGTGGATTGTATGCCCCAGTGATGGCATGGAAGGAAATTTCCAGTATGTAATTGTCGTTCTCTGCCTCTTGCATGTCATCCTCATCTTCTTCCAATTCGGCTCCCAAATCTTCTTCAATCATAAATAGCTGGGGGCAGACACACGGGTGTCCGGGGCAAATTTTTCATCACAGTAGTAACAAAGCCCCCTTTTCCCGTCTTTCCCTTGGCTCTTGGGAAGACAAACGCCAAAAATTAGGCACCCCTATTTTTGTGCTGGGTGTCGGTCCCAAGAGCCCTGGGGTGGTTGCTTGATGATTTAGCAGTTGGGAGATACTGGTTGTATTCGACCTTATAAATTGGAGAGAACGCCGATGGAGTTAGTTCTTTTCCTCAATGATACACATGGTTCCAAAATCATCAAAGAGAATGGTTGGTTTCTTCAGCTTGACTTCCAAACGGACCTCATCTTTGAGTCCGGCCACAAAGCTACTAACGAGGAAGGCTTCACGTAATCCATCGACTTGTTGGGAAAGTCTCTCAAACAATTCCTGATACTGTGCAATAGTGGAGACTTGTTTGAGTCATGATAATGCTTCTGATGGGTCCTCATAATCCGTAGGTCTAAAGTATTGGAGGATGGCTCAAGTTAATTCCGTCCAAGAGACGGGGCTATGGAATTTGAAGTACCAACGGTACCACTATAGAGTTAAGCCCTCAAGATGGAATGAGGCTAGCTAAAGTCGATGCTTTTTAGGAACGTTCTGAAACTCGAAATATTGCTCTGCCCGAAAGAGCCACCCATGAGTCTCCATCGAAACATGGAAAAGAAAGTTTGAGGGTGGGTTTTGAATTGACAGCACTGCTATACGAATGTTCCCCAGCAAAGAACTGCTCGCCCTCCTAGATGGAACGGATAGGAGTTGAAGCCGCATTGGAGGCTACCTTGAACGAATGGAATTCGGACACCAGTGTGTGAATAAGAAAATTGAGTTGATCATAGTTGGCATTTGCCTTATCCAAGGCAGCTTACTGTTGTTTTAAAGCTGCTTCTTGTTTGGCAACAATGTTTGTGATCTCCACCCTGAACTCTGCGTTATTTTTCTATCTTAGGTCTATTAGATCGTACGACTCTGATGCCAAATGCTACGTCCTAGTTGCGTAAGACTTGGATTGATTGGAAAAAAATCAGAGAGAAAAAGAAAGTAATGATGCAGGGAGGTCGATTAGTCAGAAAGAAAAGAAAAGTAATAAATGCAGAGGGATAGACTTGTGCAAAATTATGGTTGTTTTGTTTATTGATTCGACTTGCTATTTATATAGCATTATCAACAAGGAAATTAAAATAACAAATTATTCCATCAATCCTAATTTGTGGACCATGCCACCCTAAACTTATGGAAAAGAAATAACAACAACTTAACCATCAATAACAACCCAGAAATACATGAACAAGAAAACTGTAACAACTTGAGCTCGCTTTTTTCACTCACACACAGATCTCCAGCTTTCACTTCTTCTCCATCTAATTTCATGTCTGCATGTCCCATGCATACGTAACACTCTTCCCCAAGCTCGTGTTTGCGTGGCTCGCTTCATGAACAAATGACTTAGAAACAGATTGAGCTTGAAGACGAGGACAAAGAAATAAGAAAAGATAGCAAAGAGTATCTCGAATTTGGAAAGAAGTCATGCAAAAGTTGTAATTTTCAAAATAAAACCAAGTTAACTAAAAAATGCCCACTCTACCATGCATTTGTAAAATACGTTAAGTTAATCCATCAAAACATTATAAAATATTAATTTCATTAATTTCATACTTTTAAAGGAATTCCCCTCAAACCTGATTTCCTTCGGTCATCTCCCTAACTAACTGATGAATGTCCTAAAGTACTTAATTTGTAGAAAATCCTTAACACCCAGAATGATTGTTTCTTTGTGCTTCTTATATGTTCGATCGTTTCTTCGCACTTTCTCTATCTCTTGAAATCGACGTATTTTTTTCAATATTTTAAAAATTGAACCAGACATTAAATTGCTTAAATAAAAGATTAAGGTTTAAAGGTTTAATTAGTATTAAACCGCTATAAAATCAGTTTATAATAAATAAGAAATAAAAATTATAAAAAAGTAAAACATAATATAAAATAAATTACTTTATTGAAATAAAAATAGAATAATAATGTCCATTAATATATAATAAACTAATAATAAATATAATAATTTAAAGTAAGATTGAATATAATATAAATTTTAAAATAAAAATAAAAATAAAAATAAAAATTTTATATTATCATTTATTTAAATACTAATAAAAGTTGAAATATGTTTAAAGAAAGTTAATAAAAAGGAATATAACTTTATATTTAACTTTTTGTAATATCCTTTAAACACACTTCTTTATAGTTTAAATATTATATTTTTAACATAATCTTAAACTATCTTAAGTAAAATTACTTATATATTTTAATTAATAATTCAATTCATTAAACAAATTTATAATAAAAATAATAATTAGTTCTTAACAATAATAATTTAAAATTTTTTAATTAAAGTATAAAAAGATAAGTAAAGAACCAAAATTTTGATAAATATAATTTATTAGTGAAATTAAATAAATAAAATAATTTTTTAAAAATAATTAAAAATAAATTTTTAATTAAAATATAAAGAGATAAATAAAATCTAATTTTGAAAATTCTTATTTATTAATAAAATTGTATAAGAGAATTGAAAAGGAAAACAAATGATTGAAAAGTGAAAACTACAACCCTAAAAAAATAAAAGGACATCTTTAATTAATGTACTTTGTGCATTCTGAAGCAATTAATGCAATTTCAGAGCATTTACACAGGTTGATGTGCAAAACTTATTGATAAACCCCAGATTTTGACAGATCATCAAAATAGTCCTATTTTTGGGCCGGTCTTTTCATAAAATTGGCCGGTTAAGTAAATCGGTTGATTTCTTCAGTGTTTTAAAATTCGGACCGATCATTGAATCGGAGGTCTTACTGATCACTAGTTTGACCGATTCAACCGGTTCAATCACCGGTCGAACCGGTGTAACGTCATAATTATGCAATAATTATATTTAATTATATATAATATTAATAATATTTAAAAATGCAAAAATATACCAAAAAATAAAACAAAAAAACAAAAAAATAAAAATTTTATTGAACCAGTGGTCGGACCTGTCAAACCGGACCGGTTCGACCGGTTTTGACCGGTTCTCACTGGTTCAATTGAGAACTGATTTTTAAGGGTAAATCGGACCGGATAGTTGACCGGTCACCGGTCAAACCAGTCAGACCGGCCAGTCCGGTCTGATTTTTAAAATAGTCATTTCTTCTTATAAGAGGTAATAAACTTAAACTAGACTTAAAATTAGGCTGATTTATATTTATTCTGGTTGAACCGGCTGATCTAATCCTATTTTAAAAACATTGATTTTTCTTACTTTGTCTTTCTCCAGTAATCTCACGTACCCTTCAATTTTGCAGTTGTTAGTTATTCTAATCCATGAATCAAGCAAATACTGGATGACTTAGTATGTTTGACAGAAGGAGTTGGGCGTTGCAAGCTTTTTCATTGGCACAACGACCCCTTCCCATATAGGAACGTGCATATCATTCAAGGATTGACGAATAATAATGCTAACTTAAAGCAATAATTAGCATTGAGTTACAAAGGGATAATTGAAGACAGAGTATGCAGCGGAGTGTTTAGAAGATTGAATAAAGAGGGATACGTGCTAATTAATCTACCTAATTAACATAAAGATATCTACCCTATTCTAACCTCTATTAATTTCCTCCAGCCAACATATTAGTACCTGACTCAAATCTAATATAGGCTAATATGTCCTAGCTAACCATAACTTTTAATCCCACCCCACACATATATGCTTAACAATTCCCTCCCTTTTTAAGGTCTCAAATCATAAAAGAATACAAATCAATCATTTAATAGGCCCGAATGCATACATGGTGCACTTATTTTCAAAGAAACTTTCTTCAGCTTTCATCACCATTTATTTTGTTTTCCCACTTCAATTTTCACATTAAAATTCCATAAAGCTTCAGATCAACAAGCAAAACGGGCGGTAAGGCTGAGTAACACATTGAAATTAAATAAAATTATGAGCGATTGAGCGATTGAGCGATGTGAGCGCCGGCGAGTGTCCCAGATCTTGAGAGCTCACAGCGTGGGATCTTGCTGTTTTCCATGGCTTCTTCTTCTACCTCTCCTCTTCCTCTTCCTCGATCTCCTCTAGCCACTCTTGTTTCTTCGTCTCCTCCCCAACCTAATTCTGTACCCATTGCCCAAATCCCACATTCCCAAAACTCCGACCCAAATATTCCTGTTCTTGATCCGTCTTCTACTTTAAAACCTGCTTCGTCGACTTCCAACCTTGCTCCGACCAACAACCCTCCACCCCTTAAACCAAGATCTTGGAAATCGGTCGTGGCTGATGGCCAGGTGGACCTTTCTTTGCCGAAGACGTTGACTTTTTTTCCTCCAGAGACTAAAGCCGATCACATTGTGGTAATCCCTCCTCGGGAGCTTGCACAACAGGGAGTAGTAAAGTTGCGGTATGCCCTGTTTGGCTTCTTCCTCGGTAAACGCCCTGCCTTCCCAGTGGTTCAGCGGGCTTTATCGAAATCTTGGGCAGCTTGTGGCTTGACTGATCTGCTTCTTACTGGGGGGAATAATTTCCTCTTCAAGTTTGAATCTGAAGTGGGGATGAATACGGTGATGGAAAAGGGGCCTTGGCATATTCAGGGCAAACCCCTTTTTCTACGTAGATGGAGTCTCAATGGCGGGGAACAGGAAGCTGTTAGTGTCGCCCCTTTCTGGATTAAATTCTTCCATATTCCAGTCGAATATTGGACAACAGAGGGTCTAGGCCGCATAGCCAGTGCAGTAGGCAAGCCTCTGTTAATGGATACCCCAACAGCAAACATGTCTCGGATTGTTTTTGCCAGGATGTGCGTGGAGATGGAGTTGGGAAACCATTGGCCTACTTCTTTTCAATTAGCGACCTATGATGAAGAGGGGACTCGATCTTTTAAGGACATTGTGGTTGAATATGAGTGGAAGCCTGATTTGCAGCAACAGAAAAGGGATTGGGTTCCTACTGGGAGGATTTTTGAATCGGGTTTACATCAGGAACTGGTAAAGGGGAAGGACCCTCTGCTGGTAGAGGAGCCAATGCAGCAGAATAATGAGAAGGTCAATGTTGATGTTCAGGACCAGCGTTTGCCTCTGGAGATACATAACTCTGGCGCCCAACTTGAACAAGAGGAAAATCATGGGGCATCACACCAGGGGTCTGTCACTGAAAGGGTGACGACTAATGCACAGGAGAGTAGCTCTTCAAGGGATTTAGAGACACATTGTCAGCTCCAGAAGCTAGAAACTCCAGTTGGTAGTCAAGGGGTTGTTGAGGTCCCGGAAACAAGTTAAGTAGAAAATCTCTCGTATCCTTCTAACTTGGAATTGATTCCTGATCAGAGTCCAGGGAATACAGAGGGGGCAGAGGGGGATCACTCTGTGAGAACTACTAGGAAAACTAGGAGGAAACAAAAGTAGAGGATTTGTTGTGTTTTAGCTGCCATGGATTTAGTTTTTTGGAATGTTAGAGGTCTCAATAATTCTAGGAAGCAATTAGCAGTTAATGCTTTGCTTAGGAGTATGTCAGTTTCTTTTGTGTGTTTGAATGAGACCCGTATTAAGTCTCACTTTGTGCTGAATAAAGTGTGTGCAAAAGTGTTCCTCGTTGGCATTCCTTTGATAATCTAGATGCTAGTGCAAATGGTAGGTTAGTAGTTGCTTGGAATCCGAATGTTTTGCTGTGTAGCCCTAGATTCTCTAGTGATCAGTTGGTTCACTTGGAGGTATTTCCCATTAATAGCTCTTTAGTTTTCTTTGTTACCTGTGTGTATGGGTCAAATAGCCCTAACCATAGGAAACTTATGTGGTCTGATTTGGAAAGATTGCACAATTCAGTAGGAAATCTCCCTTGGATTGTAGCTGGCGATTTTATTGCTATTTTGTCCTCTCATGAGACTTATCCTTTTAGCCATTCTCCTCCTCCGGGTATGTGTGATTTTAGGCAATGTGTTGCGGCTTGCTCCCTGTTTGATCTTAACTCTAGTGGGCTTAAGTTCACTTGGTCTAACAAACAAATTGGTGACTATTATGTTGCTAGGAGGTTAGATAGAGTGCTTGTCAATGCTGCTTGACTGCTAGATTTCCTAGCTCTCATAGGGTTATTCTTAATCCAAACATCTCTGATCATTCTCCCATAATGATTAGGTCTCCTTCGGTTCATCCAAAGCGACATACACCTTTTAGGTTTTCCAACTTTATTGTGTCTCAACCCACTTTCCTTCAGGTTGTAGAAGAGGCTTGGAATAGCCCAATCTCATGCACTCCTATGTTTTGTGTAGTGTCAAAGCTTAAAATGGTAAGGCGGGCTCTCAAAGGGCTTAATTCAAGAAAGGTAGGTGATGTTCATGCCAGAGTTGAGCAATGCCAAACGTCCCTTAACCAAATTCAAGATCAAAAGAGAATTCAGACTAGTTGCCCTCTTTTGGTTGAGAGGGAAACTGAAGCCATTCAAAACTTGATTAGTGCTCTAGCAGATCAGGAATCCCTTCTCAAACAAGCTTCCCGGATTAATTGGATTAAAGAGGGGGATCGAAATACAACCTTTTCTCATAACTCTCTTCTGGCAAATAGAAACAGAAACAACATTCACTCGCTCATGGGTCCGAATGGCAGTCGAATTGTGGAAGTGGATGAGATTCAAAATCTTTTCTTGGATTTTTTTAGAAGCACTATAGGGGCTAGAAAGGTTCTCCCTTCTTCACAAGCTTTTATGGACAAGTGTTTTCCTAATAGAATTCCAGCGCATCTCCTTACTAAACTTATTGCAGATGTCTCAACCCAGGAGATAACAGAGGTTCTCAATTCTTTTAATCCCAATAAATCTCCAGGTCCCGATGGCTTCAATGGTGTGTTCTTTAAACATACTTGGCATATAGTGGGGCGGGATGTCTCTAGGGCTATTCAAGACTTCTTTCAATATGGGTGTCTCCTCAAAGAACTCAATTCTACGTTTCTCACTCTCGTCCCAAAGGTAGCAAATCCTTCCACAGTCAGCGATTATTGGCCTATAGCTTGTTGTAATTTTATCTATAAAATGATTGAGAAAATCATAGCGAATAGGCTTAGAGATCTCCTTCCTTTAGTCATCAGCCCCAACCAAAGTGCCTTCCTTAGGAATCGTCGTATAGGGGATAATATCTTATTGGCGCAAGAGGTTTTCAAAAATTATCACCTAGCTAATAATCATAGGAGGTGTGCTTTTAAGGTGGACTTACAAAAAGCGTACGACTCTATCCATTGGGATTTCTTACTTAGTATTCTATTAGGCATTGGTTGTCCTCCACAGTTAATAGGATGGATTAGAGAATGTATTACCTCCCCTGCCTATGCGGTCTTGATCAATGGGTCCGCTTCAGGTTTTTTCCCAGGGAAATCTGGCCTTAGACAAGGGGATCCTTTATCCCCTCTTCTGTTTATTCTTTGTATGGAGGCTTTCTCTAGGAGTCTCACTGTTTATATAGGTGAAAGTAGCTCTTTTGCTTACAATTGGAGATGTAGAGCCCTCAAACTTACTCACTTTCTTTTTGCTGATGATCTCCTTATGTTTTGTCATGGTGAATTAGATTTGATCCAGACTTTATTTGATTGTCTGCATAACTTCTCTAATTTGTCTGGCATGGGTATAAACCTCTCTAAGAGCCAATTCTTTGTGTCTCCATAGATGGAGCCTCTGACCCAACAAATAGCCCACTTGTCTGGGCTGTCTCGAGGTCAACTTCCCATTCGTTACCTGGGAGTTCCTCTTCTGACAGGTAGGTTATCAAGGAGGGAGTGTATCCCGCTTCTGGATAAAATTGACTCTAGAATAAATAGATGGACTCACAAGTTTCTGTCTTATGCAGGGAGAGTACAATTAGTCATTTCAGTTCTTACTTCGTTTCAGGTCTATTGGTCTAGCCTCTTCATCCTGCCCTCTTCCATTACTAAGGAAATTGAGAGGAAACTTAGGAATTTTTTATGGTCTGGAAAGGTTGACTCAAGAGGTCAACCTAAGGTTAAATGGAATGATATATGTCGTCCAAAAAAAGAGGGTGGTCTAGGGATAAAGCACTTGTCTACTTGGAA
>JAOTIZ010000002.1:7235433-7248065 GCA_027123425.1 Erythroxylum panamense | reverse complement strand
GCCGGGAAACATCATGAATGCATGTGCCTACAAGTGCATGTGCCAATTGACTCATTCCTCTAAAATTAGAGGCCAAAATGAATGTTCAATCACAGTATGCAATGCAAACCACTAGCCTGTCCCAATTGACCAATTTACCTTTCCCATCGGGGATGAGATGTTACATACCTGGTGTTACATTTTGAGACTAGACCACTACATGATTCAAGTTGAATATGATATGACCGTTTAATCTGATTCCACTCTCTTAACAATATAAAAGAATCAAAAATTAAAATTTTTGTGTTAAGACATGAGACTCCCCTATAGCTTAACACCTTCTACAAAAACTTTCTATACTTATTTTTGTGTTAAGACATGAGACTCCCCTATAGCTTAACACCTTCTACAAAAACTTTCTATACTTTAAAATTATATACATAACTTATTCTAGTTTTAAATTTTCCATAAAACTCCCTTTGGTTATGTATTCCTAATGGCACCTAAAAGGAGGGTAAATGGGGTATTAAGGAATTTATGAAAAAAAATTAACTTAATAAATGCCTTTAATTAATTTCAAATTAAAAGATCAAATGCAATAACAATTTAAATAAACCCAATCTATAAACTAAAAAAAGTAAAAAAGTATAAGAAAAAAAAGTTGCAAGCTGATTTTATAGGTTAGATAAACAAACTTTGCACATAATCACTCCTTAAGTCTCTCTTGAGATGCCATTAATGTCTCCTTTCAACTAGGTGAAGAGGAACTTTCTTACAATAATCATTGTTTGACAAAAAGGAATCCTTGTATAATCTTTCTTAAAGGGTGAAGAGAAACCTCAATGCTTCTTGGAACACTCAATTAGTAGGAAACTAGCTCCAATTGATCTTTACAACTTAAATAAATCTTACTTGTTCACTTTAATACTAAAAAATCACTTTACAATCAATGAATGAATGCTTCTATATACTTCAAAGCTTATGTAATTGTGTTATCTTAAAAAAAATGATTGCCTACAAAAGGCAAATGCCCAAAGTAAGTTACAATTTGGTATTGGAATGAAAATGAGGTGAATTGGTAGAGAAACATTGCTCGATTGCACTTGAAGCTCGCAGTGACAAATCCTGCAACTTCTACAAAAGGATCTTATCTTATCCATTTGCTTTTTATCTCCAAGCATTTCCTAATACCAAATCTTTTCACTTGCAAAGAACTTGTTCTTAGAATAAGATTGATTCCTTGGTAGAGGTTATATCTCCAACACGACTCTAGAGTCCTCCATAGTAACCACTTTGGTAACTAAGAGCAATGCTTATTTGAGCATGAACATTTTTGATCTTGCTACGTGGTAATATATCATTTGACAATGAAATGTTATACTAAGAAAAAGATAGAGCCTTCAAACAAGTCTGGTAGCATTAGTGAGGTTTTCATTATCAGAAGATCCTAGGATACTCTAACATATTACTTTCTATAGTTTTGAGATTTTGGAATGGCACCTACAAAGTAGACTGGATTATTTGAACTGGGATTGGATTAGAAGGGATATAGTTAGATAGACTAAAGAGGACTGTAGGTTTTAGGGTGTCATGTAGCGTTGCAAGTGAGATGGATCTCACGTTTAGGTTTCAAGGAAACGTGTACTAGGTTATTAAGTATAGTTATGGGTGATTAAAATTGGGTTAGGTATGTTTATTTGACCACTATTTTTCTATCTGGACATCTACATATCATAAAAAATAAAGACTTCATTAACCAAATCAATAAATTACTAACGAAAATAAAATTTTAAAGTGAAATGTTAAGGTTTGTCACTCAATTAAAAAATTTTAAAGCTTAGATACTAGATTGGAAAAAACCCTAAAAGGTCGAACATTTTAATATTGGTAATCCCACTATATTTAGAAACGTGTACCTCTTTAAAAACATCTAAAAATGAGACAAAATATGAGGGCTTGTTATTTGGTATAAAGGTGGCTTTCAAAATCTAAATTAGGTATATAACCATTAGGTTGGACTCGGAATTGTAGTCAACTAACTTATCTTACCTATGAGGTAAAAGAAGAGAAATGGAAAAAACGCAAAGAAAATATCAAACAAATGAAAGATCATATGTAGATAAACATTGAGGGAATACCTATGCAAAAAAAATACAAAGTAAACCATCTTTTAAAAAAGGAGCCAATAGTTAAATTGTCTATTAGGGAATATTTTTTAAGCAATAAACATGGCCAATAATAATGTTGTCTAGCCCTCTAGATGCCATAAAAGAGAAAAATGTATTAGTTATATCTAATTCAAAAGTACTACAAGAAAGAAAACTACTAAAGGAGAAAAATAGAGCAAAAAAGCTCATAAATAAAGCCTTGAGATATTTGATCATAGATGTACAATTATATTGTAGGTCCTTAACCGTACTATATTTAAGATGCATACTTGAAACCCAAATACAATATATCCTTAAGAAGATTCATAAAGGAATATGTGGAGTTCATCTAGGGGATCATTATCAGTCTATAGAACTTTAAGGCAAGGATTTTTTTAGCCTACAATTTGTAGGGATGTCTAAGAGTTTGCGACAAATTGTGAAGTGCAAAAGGTAATCAAACCTACACCATTTACCTATTGCTGACTATGACATGGTATCATGTTCCATCCCTTTCAATTGATGGGGGAATGAATGTTTTTAGACTATCCCCCCATGATAAAATAACTCAAACTATCCTTAATGTATTCAATTATTTCCCAAGATGTGTAAAAGTTGAAACCCTAGCCAATATAACTAAGAAGGTAGTCCAAAGCTTTATAAAGAGAAATATCATAACCATGTATGGATTCCCATTAGTAGCAATCACAAATAATGGAACCTATTCCGATAGCAAGGCCTTTAGGTACTTTTATGAAGAATTAAGAGTTAAAAATTGCTTTACGTCTATTGCAAACCTATATGCTAATGGGCTAGTAAAATTTCACAATTGGGCAATATTACAAGGCCTAAAAGTCAAGGTTAAGGATATAATAAGGCATTTAGATTGAAGAACCTACAAGATAGTTTAGACATACCAAATAACATCTAGAATGCCCATAGGAGAAACACTCTTTAGCTTGGAATTTAACGTTAAAGCCTTAATTCCTTTATAGTTAAAATTATCAAGTCTTATGGTATAAATGCACAACTCTTTGGCTAATGATGATCACTTTTGGAATGAACTTGAGTTAATTAAAGAATGCAAGAATGAAGCATATTAATAAAGGGTAAGATAACTACATACTTGTAAGATAAAAATTAACACCTCCATTGTCAGGACATTGTTTTTAAAGATATCAGAATTCTTAGGAAGGAATTTTTTTTGAAGCATTCTATTCCCAAACTAGTCAAGCCTATACCACATCAAATATATTATCATAACTAAAGTTACAAAATCGAAAGGCTCACTACATCAATGATATTATCATAACTAAAGTTACAGAATCGAAAGGCTTAACAAATTGAAGTTGTCTTGCATTTACAATGGAACCTACACGAGGATGTGTTACCAATAGGCTAATTTATAAAAATATCATATGTATATGTACGTCATCTTAATCCCTTAGCTTAAAACAAAAATATGTAAGTTTGAAGGCCTCAAGTCTAGGAGAAGTCATCAATAATGGAACCCACATGAGGATGTGTTACTAATAGGCTAATTTATAAAAATCTCATATGTACATGTACATCATTTTAATCCCTTAGCTTAAAACAAAAACATGTAAGTTTGAAGGCCTCGAGTCTAGGAGAAGTCGTCTTAGCTTCTTAGCTCAAAATAAAAACCTACATGCTTAAAAGCCTTTAAGTTAGGAGAAGTCATTTTAGCTTTCTAGATTAGAAAGAAAATTTTACCAAGCTAAATAATTAGTAGATCACTAAACCCGTTATCATTAGGCTCAAAGCTTGATGAAAAAAAAGGCATAGAGCTAGACTCCAAAAGCCTATTATTGACAAGCTAAATTTTAAAATTTTGCTGAAGTAATATAATTAGAATCTATAACCTTATATCAATATATCAAGAATTCATATTTTAGTTAAAGGCATTAAAGTAAGAATCCACAATCATATTATTGACAAATTAAAATTTTAAAATTTTGTTAAAGAAATGAAACTAGATTCTGTAACCCACTTATTGACAAGTTAAATTTTAAAGTTTGCTAAAAAAGGAAGCTAGGCTCAATAACCCTATCATATTCGTTTTGTTTAAAATTGAATAAGGCGTTGGAGCTAGACTCCACATGCCTACTAGGGATGGCAATGGATCGAGTTGGGCCAGGTTTATCACCAATCTGACTCTTTGACCTTCTTAGGGTGTAACCTGATCCTAACTCGAAGCTCAATCAAGCTCAGCTTATACCATTCGATAGGCTTCGAGTAACTTAAAGATCGTTTAAAGCCTAAAGGCTCTAAACCATCTACACTCTAACTTAAAATTAACCTGACCCATCAATCTACGATCCCCTCATCACTGACACGAGTTTGATGCTATTGCCAAATCTCACCATTGTTAATATTGCATGTATAAAAAACCTATTTGGAAGATTTAAAATCTTGTGTCTTCTCATCATACATGCAAACATATAAACAAGTATCATCTCATACATATAACCTAATAGAAATCAATTTTTAAGACTAAAGGTCAACAATTGAATAAGAAAAAGTACTTTCCTCCATCAGATTTTAAAGACATAAGAAAAGAACTTTGTCTAGAAATAAAAAAGATATAATGACAAGTTGAAATTGTTACGCATTATTCTTGAGTGGATAGACTACTTGTGCATCACAACATAGCTACTTCTAGACCAATTCAAGTTAAATTGAGATCATGAAAAAAGAGAAATATACTAAGGCCACGATGTGAGCTTTTTCCCACCTTAATACCTACCACATTCATTTCAAACAAAATATACTAAGGCAACAAAGGTAGGGCAATAAAGGTAGACTCTACATGCCTATCATATTTGCCATTCATTCAAAATTGATAATTATTAGAGTTAGACCCTACAGGCCTTAAAGGTAATCTTGAATATACTTAAGTTATAGAAAAAAACAAATTTGTAAACATAAACTAAATATAATTTTCATAAACAAAGCTTAAAGGGCTAAAAGTACCCATAACATAAATACATCTACGTCCTTGCATACAAGGAAAAATAATAACAGAAAAGAAACTAAAAGTCTAGATGAAGAGGGATATGTTAATGGGAAAGTAGGGTTGGCATCCTCAAGGTTAGGAGATCTTCCACTAATGGAGTTACTGACCTCAACTTCACCATTAACTCCATAGAGCTTATTAGTATGCTAATTTTGATTGGACTCAACAATATTTTAGTTTGGATTTTGTTACACAATACTTTTACAAACGTCAATCCCATCGTACTAACACTAATGAGATTATCATACCTCTAATTCTTGAAATACTTATAACTGCAATAAAGATTGATGACATGTAAATATAAAATGTTAACATGATACGTATTGTTTTCTAGGTCTTGACAGTAGTAATTACCGGAGGCAATATGGAGGACCAATAACTAGATGACCAAAAATAAAAGAGACATCTTTATAGTTATTTACATATTATGACCTTCCCTTTACATTAAATATGTTTCTTAAATTGATAATATGTAAATTGTATTTAGCAAACTAGCATTCACAATGAAGCATTGACTATAGTAAAAAATGTATAGATGTGAGTTTAATATATACTTACCTACGTATTTTTATTGTTTACATTCAACTAATCCATAAAAAGTAGGGTGACAAATTCATAGGTTGGTAACTCCACACATGCAAACAAAAGGAAATATGGATATATTAATCTTTGATCTTTTAAATTATCCTTTGAACCAAGAAGTAATAGGTTTAAAGGAAATCTAGCATTAGTTCAAGACAATTACAAACTATAAAAACAAAGAGACGAAGGCCAGTTGTGAAGTGATGCAGCCAGGTGACGGTCCAGTTTGCATAGGGCATCCAGTCTGGGTTGTCCTAATCATGAAGGCCAGTTGTGTACTTTTCTCAGGCGTCGTTCCTGGTTCATCTTAGGAGCTCAAGATCGTCTCGCCAAATCGAGAGTTCCAAATTTCATATTCCTATATTGTTGTTTGAGAGTGTTTATGGAATTGGGTGATTTTGTGTTATTTGTCAGATTTGTTGGGCTTTTGTTCTTTTGGGCGGAAACTATTAGAGATGGTGCGGTTTATCTTTGTTTTGATTTAGGGTTTGGGAAGTGGGAGCTTCCTTAAGCCCTTATGGATTAAGAGGGTTAGGGATTGATTCCTTTATCTGTACATATATTTTTCATTTTATAAAAGCCTTTCTGATTTATAAAAAAAAAATGCATACATGACACCTAACTAAAAATGCATCCACAATTTCTATATGTCCATAAATTATGTAAACATACATAGTTCATATAAATCAACCGATCGAAATCATTAATTTTATGAAGATCTTATGTTGAATACTCCGAATTAGGGTTCTCTACCAATACACTAAAAAATAAAAAAATAAGGATATAAATAGTTAATCAATATCAATAAAGCATTTAATACGCATAAATACAAAATAATTAACCTAAAATTCCCTAATTATCATATACTACTAGCTTTCATATGAAAGGTACCTTAAGTCACATTTTTTTGTAATTGAAAATTGTCTAAAAGTTACCTAAATCCAGTGAATTCTAAAGTATTCCATCATAATCACTTTTATGTCCCTTCTAGTACAAATGATGATTGTTGTCATCGAAAACTAAATTTAAAAAATAATTTTTGAGCAAAGTGGTTGATCATTATGAGAGACTAGTTGATCAATGTTTCTTGATGTCTAATAATAATCTCTCTATAAGGTACAATGGTTAGTCAATAAGCTCAAATCAATCATAGTTGTCTTCTTATGAATTATATAGAATTCTTTTGTTTCTATAGCCCTCAAACAATCTCAATTTGATATTTCTGTCAAAAGTTATCCCCAAAATAACAAATAGTGATAAGTGTTGATAAAAGCTAAACCAATATGTTTTTTATCCAAAATTTCCCTTCATATGACAATTAATCAATCTTACTCGTTCAAATCATTAAATATCAACCTCCAACTTAATTAAAAATATTTAAAAAAATCATTTTTGAAGTGATAAATTACATTTGATCACAAATATCATAAATTTAAATTTTTAGGATGTCTAGTATCAACTCCTAATGTCTTATTATGAAGTATAGATAGTTCTTTTAACCTTTTACAAGATTAAGGGTGCAAATCACACCCTAAGTTTTGTAAAAAATTTAACTTAGTCCCTATCGTTATCTAGGGTACCAAATTAGCACTTATTGTCATAAAATTTTGTCACATTAGACCTATAATGTTTAAAAATGGAACATATTAGTTCGTTAACCTTAACTTTGTTAAATTTCTTTCAGATGTATGTTGTTGTGTCATTAACATGTCTAATATAGTATGTCAACCTAACACCTGACACGTACGTAATAAGTTAAAATAATATTTTTATTCTTTTCACACTGTTTAGAAGTAATTAAATGTAACACTAAAATTAAAAAATCACAAACATTTGAAAATCAGTCCCATTTTTCCCAAAACTTGCAACCCTAACTCTTCTTGGAATTAGTAAACTTTATGCTACTCTTGATATGGAAAAGGATACAGCTGGGAGAAACATAATACTTGAATATAAACATATAAATCATAGATAGTCTGAATCATTTCTTATTTACTCTACTGACATGTCTGCAAATGTCATTTTCACTTTCAATGATGATAATCCCATTGGAGCAATTCCAATTGAACGAGCATATGTCCCTATTAAAGAACTATTAGAATGAGAGATTTTGAATGAGGAGAAAAACCCTATTCATAGAGGCTCTAAAATATATAAGAAGGTAAGATCTTCAATCTTATAAAGGGCTATAATTTTTAAAATTATTAAGTAAAAAAGGGGCATAATTTTGGTTAACGTATTAGAAGTTCAATTCAAATTTTCTTGAGGTACTTTACACATCTATATACCAAGATCCCTCTTAATGGCGAAAAGTATTATGAGCCCTATAAATGTTAGGAAGATGTCTTTTATGTAACCACAAGTTAAAATCATTTAATTTTCATAACATAATTAACATAAAAGCATAATAAACTTTAAATTATAATTTGTACCTTATTCCGACGCTTGATTTTTTTTTTCATTTTATTCGAACTATTTATGAAATTAGTTCATCTTAACCATCATAGTTGTATATATGTCCGGTCTCTAACAGTATCCATATAATATGTTGAGAAACACTACAATTGTTATAAAGAAGATTAGGCAAGAAGTATTGTTCCCTTGGAGCCTAATCTTATTTATAATAGGTTATAGATATTTTAGTAATTTAATTAAAATAAATTCTAATTTTAATTAAACTTTAATTATAATTATAATTAATTCTAAATAAATACCAATGTTGCTCAAATAAGATCCAATATCTCATCTTGATCCTTATTTATTAAATATCTCATATTTAATCATAAAGTTTCTCAAACTTTATAATTAAATGTAACTTTGGTTTAAACACTTTTTCTCTCTCCATCTCATTGTTTAGATGTGACTTATTAGATTCCTAAATATGTTGACATAGATACCGATTATAACTTTAAAGGATTAGATAAAATTAAATCCCTTTAATATATCTTTAATTTTCTAATTAAATCATTTATTTCCATATATCAAGTTTGATGTCTAGCAATGTATCATGACTACTCAAATATTTCAGAATGTCAAAGTGATTTTGACTAACTTGTCTGTACATAATTTTTTTGTATAATTCAATCTTTTATTATATATTTTTTAGACTTAAAGCATAAAATATTATGTACTATTTAAGTCCAATTATAATAGTTCTTTACCACTAAAATTTGATTTTATTAGTGAAATTTGTAAAACATTTTACAAAGCGTTATTCCACCTTAGCCAAGGATTTAACAAATACATACTAATCGAGAACGTTAAAACATTCTCCCTAATCTTGATCAATCCTTATATGAGATACTTTAAAGTTCTTAAGCCAAACGATCATTTATATAATCATAACTATGAAAATTTTTATAGAAATACAAGTAATGTTTCCAATGAAATTCTCACATAGGATCAATTTAGTGAACTTGTCTTCTAACAAGTACCTGTATGTTTATTTATTTTAATTTATTAAAGTTTAATATTCTTCGTATTCATGATGAAATGTCTCTAAAAACTGGAAAAAAAATTAAAGTAATGTTAAGAAGGATATGTTAGACCCCTAAGTCTTAATAGCAAAATTTTGTTGTTATTAGCAAGCCTTGACCAGTGTTTGACACTCGAGTCAACAAAATAAGGCAAAGAGTTACGAGTAGGTAAGGAAAAGGGGCAATGTAAAGTGTTAGCATGCATTGGTGTATATTGACATAAAACTTTAATGAGATACAAGATTCAAATGTGAGACCAAAAGAAGGCTTGAGATGGACATCAGGCGGAAGGTTAGCTGGATCACACACATGACAGTGGCATGCGAGAGTTCAAAGGTGACTTAGCAAGTTAGATCAAGATTGGTGCGAGTTTTGATAGAGTTTTGGACCTTGTACAAGTTGACTTAGCTAAGGATGGGTTCTTAATGGACTAATGACTTAGTGTATGCTCAAATAAACAGACCATGGTTAATGGACTTGACATGGGGAAGCATTAGATGGACCAGTGTGCTACAACAAACTTTAGTTTGGATAACTATTATTAACAGATGGAGATGAGGAGATCTTGAACGATATGGCAAATGAGATCATAGAGGATAAACATAAGTTGTAAAAGATAAAGACCATGTGGGGATCATCTGAATATAGTGGGGATCTTCAAAGATATGGATAGATTATTCCTAGATAGATGTATAAAGTCCTAATTATATGGAGATATCATTCTATTGGTTAGTGTGATGTAATCTGATAAGGATAAGATAGGATAAGATGTGACCTTAACTAGTTGAGTTTAGTTAGGACTTTAACTTGGCCATCCAGAGATGTCTATAAATAGCTC
Organism: Erythroxylum panamense; assembly: GCA_027123425.1. NCBI lineage: Eukaryota > Viridiplantae > Streptophyta > Magnoliopsida > Malpighiales > Erythroxylaceae > Erythroxylum > Erythroxylum panamense. The sequence goes on along the minus strand of JAOTIZ010000002.1, from coordinate 7,238,006 downwards.
ATTTGAGCCTTGCTCCTCTCAATGTCAGAGAGTGACACACAGAGATTGAGAGAGTATTCCCTTGTATACTTTGAGGAAAGTAATAAAGGTTAGCATTATTGTTATATCCGTTTTTTGCTCCTATTATTGCTATCAATATTGCTTTCGTAGTTTTCATGCAAGAGTGTGAGTGTTAAATACCGCGAGAATTATAAGGCATTCGAGAACAAGTTTAGTTGGCCAACAATTACGTGGGAAGGCTGAGTTTTGCTTAAATAGATCTAATTAAGATTGCAGTGTAAAGGAGTAGGCGCCACTTTTGTTATAAGTTCGGTACTTAGAAAACCTTTGTAACCACTTGTATCAGAGTCACTTTTTGATATGGCAAGAGGCAACAATTTGACAGAGTCTGTCAATAAAGTGGAGGCACTCATCGGGTCAATTCCTCAAGGGGAGGAGGAGGTCACGTCTTATAATACTCAATTTGAGATGTTAGAGACGTGAATCCAATAGTTACAACATCAAATAGCGGAGTTGATGAAGGCATAAGAGGATTCTATAATCGAGATCACGATCCTAAGACGGGTTGTTGCAACGCAAGATGTTAGGCATGTTTAAAATACATTGGCAAAAGTGCGAGAGTCACAAGTTTTCAATGACAAGCAGAATGCCAAATAGCTTGAAATTTTCTTGTAAGATATGAAGCAATACATTATAAAGGCAAAGGTGTCCAATTTGGAGAAGGTGTTGATCACGATTATGTAATTGGTGGAAGATGTAAAGTTGTGGTGGAGAACGACAACCTCCAATGACATCAGTATAGGTAGACCTCCCATTGACACTAGAAAAGATGAAGAAGGAGCTAACAAATCAGTTCCTCCCCAACAACACTTTATGGCTCTTGAGAGAAGCTTTGAAGAGGATGAAACAAGATGACTCGATACGGAATATGTGAGGAAATTCACATCTTTGACGTTGGACGTGTAGAACATATTTAAGGAAGACAAGTTGTTTAACTTCATAAGAAGCTTGCAAGGTTGGGCACAAATAAAGCTGCAAAGGCAGAACATGAAAGACCTCCCAACCACGATAGTGGCTGCAGATGCCTTAGTGGATCTCCAAATGCCATTACCAATTCAAACTAGCAACAAGGCAAGAAGAATGGTGGGACACAAAATGGCTCAAAGAAAGGCAAGGAGAAGGTATATGAATCTTCTCAATGTAAATCCAAGAAACAAAAAAAAAACGAAATACTGTCTGTTTCATTTATAAAAGGTCATACTTTGCTCTTGAATGTCCAAAATGGAAGGCGGGTATGAAGCAACTTAATTCCATGATCACGAATGATCAAGAAGAAGGAGATGATGACTCGACGGAAGATGTCTACCTCAATAGTTATGATATATTAGGCACAACGGACCTTGTGAAAGAGCATTCAAATAAAAGCAGGGATAAACCTGATAATGAGGGAATATGGTATATAGAAGTTGTGCCAATGACTAAGGAGTTTTCAAGGAGACCATATTTGAAGAAGTGTCTACAGATTATTTCGACTTTGAGTTTTTCTGGTGGGGTAGTTTGTTAGACCCCTAAGTCCTAATAGCAAAATCGTGCGGGTATTGACAAACCTTGACCAATATTTGACACTCATGATGACAAAACAAGACAAAGACTTGTGCGTAGGTAAGGAAAAGGGGCAATGTCAGGCCTTGACATGCATTGGTGCACATTTGTAGAAATCTTTGATAAGATGCAAGATTCAGATAAGAGACCAAAAGAAGGCTTGAGATAAACATCAGGTGGAAGGTTAGCTGGATCACATATATGACAGTGGCATACGAGAGTTCCAAAGTGACTTAGCAAGTTAGATCATAGTGCGAGTTTTGGTAGAATTTTAGACCTTGTATGAGTTGACTTGGCTAACATTGGGTTCTTAGTGGAGTAAGGACTTAGTATATGCTCAAATGAATTGATCATGACTAATGAACTTAACATGAGGAAGCATTAGATAGAGCAGTGTGCTACGACAAGCTTTGGCTTGGATGACTATCATTAACAAGTAGAGATGAGGAGATCTGGGATGATGTGACAGATAAGATTACAAAAGATAAACATCAACTCTAAGAAATAAAACCATCATCTAAAGATAGTAAAGATCTTTGTAAAAATGGATAAATCATTCTAAGATAGATGTAATCTTTTATCTTGTTAGTTGTTGTAGCGCCCCCTTACCGTAGGGTACACATCGGGACGCTCGCAGGTCATTCCGACACATAACCCACGATAAAGGTGCACTACCGAGCAACCAACTAAAATCCACATGGCATCAAATATAAACATCACTAAAATTTAAAACCAAATTTACTTTCATTTCTCAAATCCGAAAATACATAATCTTGTCCAAAGCATCATCTATACAATACACGAAGAAACTGACAACACCTATCTAGGTCATCCCAAAAAGAAGATCCCCAGCTGACCCACCTCTGCGCCATAGCTTCTCTTGTCGACGATCCCCAAGGCAGAGAAGACTCTAACAATCTGGAGCTAGGAAACCTACTATCGCTGTCCTGAAAAATAATGCAATGTTGGGT
>JAOTIZ010000002.1:7208176-7231532 GCA_027123425.1 Erythroxylum panamense | reverse complement strand
GGTTATTAAAATTTCGGGTTCGGGCCGAGTAATACAAAAAAATTTCGGGTAATTCGGGCCGGGCCCGAACAGTACAAATTCGGCCCGAATTACCCGAACGCTCACCCCTACCTCTCGGCACTAACAATAATGAAGCGACCAAGGCCTGCTTCACCACTTTCCACCGCTAAATCGCCACGGCCGCAGCCGCCGTCAACTCCGCCGCTAACCCTCCTCAAATCTCACAACTCCGCCTCCCGAAAAACCGTTATAAACTTCGAGACATCCAAAGGCTCCACAAACTGGGCCCCGCTCAACCTTACCCAGTCAGAACTCTCTCTTCCGCTTACATTCCCCACCGGTCAAACCTTCCAATGGAAACAAACAGGTCCTCTCCAGTACACCGGTACCCTGGGGCCCCACCTAGTATCGCTCAAGCATCACCTTCAAAATGGCGACGTTTACTACCGCATCCACCACACGCCCTCCCAATCCGAGGCCATGTCGACTCTTTTAGATTTTCTTAATGTGAAGATCTCCCTCTCTGATGTCTGGGATCAGTTCTCGACCTGTGATTCGCGGTTTATGGAGCTCGCTCGATTATTGCCGGGGGCTAGGGTTTTGAGGCAGGAGCCTCTTGAGTGTTTGATGCAGTTCTTGTGCTCTTCGAATAACAATATCTCGAGGATCACTAAAATGGTGGACTTCCTCTCGTCTTTGGGCGTTCATTTGGGGCGTGTTGAGGGTTTCGAGTTTCATCAGTTTCCTTCTTTGGACCAGTTGGCCTTGGTCAGCGAGCAGCAGCTTAGAGATGCTGGTTTTGGTTACAGGTTTGTCGTATTCTCTAGCTGTTCACATTTTTAGGTGCTGATGATTTGGCAATTAATGTGTTGTGTTGTCTTTTGAATTGTTGATGATGGACTTCACATGTGATTTAGGGGTCATGGCATTTTATTGGCAGGGCAAAATATATAACAGGCACGATAGATGCCTTGTTGTCAAAACCTGGTGGAGGTGTAGAGTGGCTTTTATCTCTTCGTAAGTTGGATCTCCAAGTTGTCATTGACGCCCTCTGTACTTTGCCTGGAGTTGGTCCCAAGGTGGCAGCATGTATTGCTCTGTTCTCACTCGATCAAAATCATGCCGTTCCGGTTGACACACATGTGTGGAAGGTTTGTTTTACGACCTTCAGTTTTAGTTGTATGTATTTAAAATTGTTCATGAGATTTCCAATCGGGGTTTATAATGAGATCTCAAATTAGTCTACCATCTGTCTGAGTAGACTAATCGGAGTCTATTTTATTGATTCATTAAAGAAAACAACTAGATTTACATAGATTTAGATCTTCAAAACCTCGTTTAACAATCTTCGAGCTTCTTTCCAAATGCTTGAAGAGTTTCGAATATAATTATGTTGACTTGGAAACGAAAACAGTGTAGTCAACAAGATGTCTTCAAAATAAAAAGAAGTTACTGGACTAGATGTTTGGTTCCAAGGATCAATCTTGCCAGCAAAGAACTCAAAGCTTTCTAACGCAATTTTTTTTTTTTTTGGTATGATCATTTAGTACTCCTTGTGGATTCAGAATGTTATTAAGTATTCTGTTTATTTCTTTGATTGGTTGTCAAGAAAGACATTAAACGGAGATTTCTGTAAGCAAACATTAATGTGTGAAGCTGAAAACAATAGTTGTTCTTTATATGCTTTTTTTGGGAGGGGTAGGAAGGGAAAGGAGGGAGGGGAAGGATTGTCCTTAGGTAATCGTGCCGCTCAGAAAATTATCTTTGTTCATTATCCATCAAGATCAACTACTGAGGATTTTTTTTTTCCTTCGCTTTGCTCAGATTGCTACAAGACACCTCCTGCCTGAGCTAGCTGGGTCCCGCCTGACTCCTAAACTCTGCACTCGTGTGGCAGATGCATTTGTTAGCAAATATGGAAAGTATGCTGGCTGGGCACAAACTCTGCTTTTTATCGCTGAACTGCCTGCGCAGAAGGCACTCGTATCGTCACATTATTCGACTATTGAAGAGTACAAATCTGTCGATAGAAAACACAATGAAGCACATGGTAGTAGTTGAAGCTGTAAGTATTACAATTCCAACAGGGAATTTTGAGTTTCACGTAGTACCTTTTGTGTTTTAGGTCTCAAGCTTTTTTTTTAAAAATGGAAATTACTCTTCCTATTTAGCTTTTAATTTAGGACGTTGTTGGATGGTAAGGCTCTCAAGATTCTTTGGCGAGAAAGTTGTGAAAGCTGCTTCATGGTTTTATTGAACAACCTCTTGGAGATGCTGTTTAAGTTGCAGATTTAAGAGGTCAGCTCCACAAACGATTGTGCATGGATATATGACAAATGTTCTTCCGTGGTGTGCCTTGTCATCTTTTTATCATTTGATGTTATATTTTGCTTGCCATTATGATTAAAAATTTATCTAATGTTTTGCTTTTGGAATTCGAATGATTTGTACTTTATATATAAACATATTCACGAAGAGATACATTTAAACGTAGCAAAGTCATTAGTGACGACTTTACATAAATGACTCTGAGAAGTATGGTGATATTGAAACACAGGTTAGAGAAGTGATAATGACTGGTAGTAGTTTGTTCCTTTTATATGTGCAGCATCATTCTTGTTGTAGATCCTCTTAAATATTAGCTGGTTTTGCTTTAGAAATGTTTCCCATTTTTAGAATGAAAATCGTTGCAGAAACTGCATTTCATAATAGAAGCCATGAAGAGTTGCAACTCATATTAATCTCTTGTAATTTAATTAAGAATTTCATGATATATCTCCACTTATGTTTGTTATGCTGAAGCGTAATCAGTTTGTTGTCAGTGTTCATGCTTCATTGGCAGTTTTGTACAGGCCATTGATCTTGGTGAATATAACGAAGGTCTAGTAATCCAGAGCGCATCTTCACGATTATAAGAGTTGGTTAGGTGATAATAAATGTAATATAGCCAATCGTAAAATTTGTGTCTTCTTTTGATAATTTGTACTTTTTGAGAAATGTTATTATTTTTTCCCCTTAGTTCATACAACTACGAAACTCTTGGAATAAGAATTTTTTTATCAAAACAAAGCTTTTATTTCGACGATGACACCTCAGGTTCAGTTCTGTGCATGTCTTTGCATGATGAATTTGTTGACTCTTCTACTCATGAAATGCTATCAAATCCTTTGATTTTCATGTGCATTTCACATCAACCAGGAGAGATTTAGGGATTCCTGGACATGGATCACCACCAAAAAATTGGCTCGATTGGATGATGGAACAGTTATTTTTCCCTGTACAAGTCTGCAGTGTTTCACAGCAGTCAGAACCATGCAAGTAACATTTAAGAAAAGACACAAGCCATAGACTTGAAAATCAAATGCTGGAGTTGGGATTTATGTTGATCACATTTCTAGCTACTGTGTGGCTATTCTTTTCAATGTACTACAATTTCAAGTAGAAAATTATTCTGCTGCAGGTCTTAAGGAGAACTGCACCCATCTTTATTGTTCTGTATATATATAATGCGTTTGTTCTATTTGATGCCGGTTCTTACTGTTTAGCCTCCATCGAATGTCAAAGGCATATACTAAGCAAGGGGTGTACCAAAAAGCTTAAGTTACCCACATTTTCAATCATTGGTTTTGAGAAATATTCTTTAGGTAAAATATTTTCGGAATAATTTTTTTTCCAGTATATGTTGGTTATTCTTTCCAGTGTATACAGTGGGAAAGAAATTCTCATGCAAGTACCGAATTAGAGGGAATATAGGATAGAGTGCAAGCTATGTAGATACTTTTTCTCGTTTTAGATATCACTTTAAGTTTTAGAAAAATTAGTAGAAAGAAAAGCTCATCTTTTCTATTTTGGCTCTTGAGTTAGATGAGTGGCAGTTCCCAATGGCATAATTTTCACAGTTACCTGATGTTGTTCCAAAGCTTGCAAATAAAATCCTGGTAATGTTCCTTCTTTGGGGACAACTGAGCTTAATTGCAGACGCATTTGATTCAGCCACATTAATGCATACCTTTGCAATTGAAATTGTATCCATTGTGATCCCAGCAGGGTATCCGTTTTCTTCTTCCAGTAGAACTAATAGGTTGCCCTTCGGTTTGAGGAAAGATCGAGGTACATGGTACCTAAAAGTTTTTTTCGAATCAGTAGAAGATTGAAGAGTCATTAGTGTGAGGAGATATTGATAGGAAGATGTAATATTATTACAGAAACTTCAGTCTTCAAAACTAGTATACATTTTAGTCTGGATATCATCCTAGGAGTTTCGTATATATCAGTAAAACTTTGGTTGTGGAATCTATTGACTAGAATATTTAAATTATTTACGAAGTTTTCCACAGTATATTTCTTATTAGATACATACCGAATTTGTGATGGAGTTCCTTTGGAAGTATGAAATGATGCCCAATATCGGCCAATGCTTTGGCCATTGATCCAAGCTTGACCTTTCCCCATGGAACCAAGGTTCAGTGCGACTGGATCATTTCCTCCAGGTGCATCTATAACAGTCTGATGATGTTCATGGATTGGAGAAACTTAGTTTACAGATGATAGGCCAGAAATAAACAATGTATTCACTGTAAGTTATAGTGATGGTAATGTTTAGAAACAAATAAATCTCATCTTTTAATTCCGTATCTCCTCTGTGCTCAAAGTGAGGGATATGACCCTCGTATTGATCAATTGGTATGGACTACCTTATACCATGTGAGTCTCTGGTCAGCAGTGCTTCCTAGCTTGTTCCATTGAACCTTATTAGCCCCAGAATGGGTGTAAATTTGTAACTCCTCCCCTAGCAATCCAACCTTTGTCAAAAAAAATTTGTTCCGATAAGTAAATGAAACATTTTAGTATTTCTCCGTGAAAACTTAGACCTAGAATTGTTAGGAGAATAAGAATCAAATACTGACTGTTAGAAGATGGACCTAAAGTCTGACGAGTGAATCTAGTATTAGTAGGTGGAAGGTAAGAACCTGATATCCCCATGCAATTTCCGTAAAATCCTTGTTCTGAATCCTCACTCTACGAAGTCCTGCAACCTTACGTTCAAGGTATGCTCCGGAATCCTATGTAACAAATGGAGTGATGTTACTGTTATGGAAAGATGATATTACTGTAACACATGGATCATAATCAGGCAGTCTGAAGATAAAAGGAGAGAATGAGACTGGAATTACCGGTAATCCGACCATGACGCTGAGGAGGGAAATATTGTTTGTCCCATTTCTTAAATCAATCGTTTTCTCAAAAGTAAAGCTTGTATTCTGGTGACTTCCATGAGCAGTTCCTGTTCACCAAAAAAAAAATGTATCAACTGCTAAGTTGATATGCTGGATGAAACTCTGTTTATCAGAATATGAACAGTAATTCACATAGTCTGTGACCAAAAAGGTGGAATCACCCACCCCAGGTGCCCCCATACCCCGGCTCGACAGAGTAGTGAGGGGGTAAATCACGGTCTGATCTTAGCCAGCTTTTCAATAAGACGGTCCTGGCACCCGTTGCCGGGATTCGAACCTAGGGCCTTGGAATACTCCAACTAGTACGACCAACTACGTTGAGAAAGCTTAGGTTCTACAGCTAGCTTTTTCATTTGTTTATGAAGTCTGATTAGAATTATAAATTTCCCGTTACCTGTGTGATTAGGTGTCAATGTGGATTGACTTTCAGGTGTACAGGCCATATTGGAAGATACGCTCTGTAGCAAGTGTTTATTAGTTCCTTCTTTTACGAGATTAATTCCACTCTCTTGTTTGATAGTTTCTTTCTCAATTAAACATATGCATGGTTACATGTTTCAAATCTCTTATTCTGGTCCACCTCTTGGTTTATGTGCAGCAGCTACAAAGGGAGAGCACCTCTACTGCACATGTAAAGTAGAAGGAAAGGCTGGACATGAGCTCTAATCTTAGTTTTTGCATTTAGACTTCAGTAGAAATTTATTTACAGAGGACAGCTTTTTCGCTACATGTGGAGGGTTTCCTAATGTAGAATACTGAATTGGAAGAGTGAGCTTAATGCTGTGTTTCAACTTAGATGTGTGAATCTAATTTCCTGAAGTACTTATTCGGTTGATCAAATGGAGAGACGCCGACATTCAATGTTGTAATGCACCAAACAGATTCTTGCAGATTTAAATAAATGCAACTTTTTTCCGGTATTGTGAGGTTTGGTAAATCCTTTTTATACTTTGACCATCTACGTCACTAACCAGCCTCGCATAAGTGTTATTCATCAGACATTCAATCTCTATGTCCACTGTCTGTCATACAAAGTAGTCACTAAGGGGTGGAAGCTTACCAACATATATTCCATTAACATATGCGTGTAAAATGTGTCCGTGTGAGAGAGCATTAAGCACTGCTTGAACATTGGAGGAGTTATGTTGAAACCTGCAATTTTCCAGTTGAGTCTGCATAAATTAGTTGGTGATTTGGGGTCATCTAATTTCAATCAACTCTGATCTTGCCGATGCTTATTACTCGATTGAGTGGATTACCTGAAAGTGTACCAAAGATAATCTGATCTATCTTTTGTTGCACTCATGTGATCTAACAGCATTTTGGCTCTTAAAGTCGTCTTCTCAAACTCAACAGCACCTTCTTGGTATTGTCTCCATTTTTTAATGGAGTTGTACTTCTGTCTCAAGGCTGTAGATCTTGTAGTGTATGGTGCAGTTATCTGCCCGGGTAGCAAGTTGTAAAAGACAATAATGAAGTAAATTTGAGATGCTTAATTCATTGGTCATTAATATTTGAACCAAAAAGCTGACAGAGAAATTTTAATTCGAATGGATCTAGGGAATTAAAAATATAGAGCATTGTGGGAGCTAGAAAACTTGAATCATGATATAAGTCACTCCTCCTTCTTGCATCAATTTCAGTATCGTGCATAAGGACATACCCTTGCTGTGTTAAAGGCCATGGTCTTGCAGTCTGGTAGAATGCTTATTGAATGTTGAGGCAATTCATATTCAACATTTTGAAACACTACTTTGACATCTCTTTTCTTGTCGTTATTTACCAGAAAAGCTGTACATTCACCTGAATTTCCTTTGAAAACGTATGCCTAATGGGAGAAAAAGATCAAACAGGGTCGGACATTCTGAAAAATTATTTTCTGATAATTAAGGAATGTGCTCTGAAGTCCTTATTGTCTTACATCTTGCATCTCACCAAGAGGATTTTTATTTTGCAATCCATGGAGTAAAGCATTTGAACATGACTTGATTGTGGCGTGTAATTCCTTGAGATGACCCCATTTTGGTTGCTTAGTTAAACCTGAACCAATCAGCCATTGCATTATCTTTGGCTTCTAAATTCATATAACTTGTCAAAAAACATCCCCATACTTACCATATTCATCAAGTGGCGCTTCATCATAGTAACTAGTTGTTACAAATGCAGAGGCTGCTCTTCCAAAATTGGTTCCTCCATGATACTAAAAAGAGGAACTACGTTGTCAGAGTTTAAGGTTTTTGGCAGTTAGTTCATATATAACAAACCTTGGATCAAAACTAATATAGGAGTTTTGTGTATGGGGCAATTCCCTGCATGTTTTTACTCTGGCAAATATGTATTATTGTACTTGATACATGAGAATGCAGTCTATGACACATATTAAGATAGTGTTAAATGTCGCATACCATGTAATAATTTACATAGCTTCCATTTTTGGCAATGAATAGAGCAACTTGAAATGCTATATCTTGTGCAGATCTTATGTATGGTTCTCCGCCATATACTTGATACCTTCAGAGAAACATGAATAGTATTTACTGTTATATATATTAAGTCTTATAACATCTGAGTTATAAAAATACAAAAAAAAGAAGAAGAAAAAGTTCAGGTGATTCCTTCTAGCATACCAAGATGTCCAGTTTTCTGTCCATATTGATGGCTTGTTTGGTGAGTTGGGCCCTGCAAATGTTTCTCCACAACCCATGCCATTGCATGCATTGATCTGTGCATATGGGAAGTTGGCACGTCAAAATAATTGCCAATATTAAGTAATGCCAAAATTGAAAGCTCAGAGGAGGCGATAATTACTTTGAAGTATGAAGACAAGCCATTTAAAGAAACCATTTTCTAGTTATTTTTTACTTGTAGAATTTTCTTGTCCCACTAAAAGCATATATGATTTGCATTCTGATAAATTTGCTCATTCAGGAACTTGCAAGGCACTGTTTCAGAGACAGCAGAATCTATTCAAAGGAACTAACCACAGGATCAGGCGCATCATCTTGCTTTGACATCACCCAAGGCACACCTGTTCGAAGCCCTACAGCCATGGCTGCAGCCCAACGAACATAACTTGGCCCTTTCTCATGGAAAGCTGCTTCTACCATTTGGTATTCGTTCTCAATCTGCATGCACATTGATTATACAATTAGATCACCTTAATTAAATTTGGGATGACTGATCCTTGCACATTTTAGTATCTTGACCTGGGATAGTATGATTGGCCCTCCTTGTGAAGCGTACAAGTTCTCTGATTTCATCAGACTCACTATTTTGGTTACAAAACGTTGCATCTGATACTGTAATTCCCCAATACGATAATTAGTTCAACATAGCAGTATTTGCTTTCATAAGTATCATTGTTTAAGAAATTTTCTTTGAACTTGCGTGATTTTGACATAGCACCCAGCTTGAGAAGTACCTTGAATGGTTCATTGTCGGATCGGAAGACTATGCCTGGGATATCATGCAACCAAAAGGGGAATCCGCTGCAAGGACATAACAATTCTGAAATCGTAAACTTTTTCCTTGTTCAAGTAAATGGGCTGAATGGCAAGGAACATTGAGGAAGTGGAAATGTGGAGTTACCCGTAGCTCCATTCAGCCTCTATGAAGGGTCCAATTCTAAGGCAAGCATATAGGCCTTGAGCTTGGATTTCCTTCATGAACCTCACTATGTCTGCTCTGCCACTAAAATCATACTGCAACCAGTTTCCCAAGTTTAGGAGAAGAATATTGATCGAAGTAAATAGCAGATAGATAGATAGAGAGAGAGAGAGAGAGAGAGAGAGAGACCTGCCCTTGTTGAGGTTCATGCAGGTTCCAGAATGCATAGGTCTGTATGACGTCCAAGCCTCCTTCCTTGGCTTTGGATATTAGAGATGGCCACATCTGCAGAGAGACAAAAGGAGTTGCTTTAGTATTGCTTTTTTTGGAATCTAGCTCCAAAGTTCCTAGTTATCATGTAAAAGCCACCATTAGCAGGAAATGACACGTGACATCGAATGCAGCCTTAACGTAGTAAGTGGCACCATTTGAGTTTGTTGGGAGGTTTAATTTCTCATATAAAGTTTCAGAAGATAATGCCTGCCCATGTCTGTTAAGTAAAAGGACAAATTTGCTTTAGCAAGCCATTGGCTCTTAAGATTTTCCATGGAACAAACTATGATCCTCCCTTATCAGGATGGCTATTAGCTAATTTTTCGGTTGGACCCTTTCATCTTTCTAAATTCTAATTCCTGTTCTGGTCACTCCCCTGCACTCTCTCAATCTCTCATTCTGTGTGTGTGTGATCTATTGCACAGTGAGATAGAAAATGTATGATAACCAGAACAAGAAAGTCGTAATTTTGTAATAATGGCAGAAAAGCAATCATGGCGAATTATAGAACTTGCTGACCTCGAAACAGAGAAATGAGGTAGTGGTACACTAAGCAACATGCATGCTAGAATCATGCCTCCCCAATGTCACGCCTTACGAATTGGAAACAGCTATGGAAAATGATGGAGAGATGAGGTGTAGTGATGAGAACTTACGTCAGGGGTGCTGCGAGGATAATGGATTGAACCAGAGAAGAGTATCTTGTGTTGGCCGTCGATGATCAACGATCTTCTGTCATATGTAACATCACCTCCTTGGACGGTGGTGTTCAAGGCCGCTGAGAGTAATGCCAACCAAAAGAAGAACAGCAGGCGGAGGCGAGCTGTGTCCATAACGATTCTAATTCAACACCAACACTAGCAGGTGAGTAGAGTGTCAAGATTGCTCCTTCTTATATCACGTTGCTATCTAACAGTAACTGGAAGCATTATTTTATATGAACTCAACACCATGGTTAGATTCCAACATGAGTTTGATCATGAGAGATTGAGAAATAAAAAACAAATTGCAAATTGGATGTCCTAATCTCTCTTAAACTAACATTACTCAAAACTCCGTTCTCGAAGGTGCTGCATTTATGAGTTCAAAAGAGTCAAAAGTGCCAGAATAAGCCAAACTCATGACGTCCCTAACATGAATGCCTTCTGTTACTGTTATGGAAAACGCTCTCCATGATCCATGTTGTTTCGTTATGATGTGTTACAGTAACATTCATTGCTATTATAGCTAAAACTTTACAAAAGAAAAAACCTTTGTAATTTCCGTTATTTATAATACATTATATTGGCAAAATCGTTCTAGTGACCGTCGTTTTTTAATCTATTACTTTGATTATAAGAATTCAAATATGGTTTTTGGATTGATTTGCACGCTAGTGGGTCACTTGAATTTTATCAGAACTTCTTTTGTTAGTTTGAAGATCACATCAGCAAGTTTTTCTTCTTTTGTTATGTCGGTGTTTATCTATAGATTGTTCAATCTTAATCTGAACATTACGAAGATGCAGGATAAAGGGACACTTATCCTAGTGTTTGGGGGTCATACACATGAGTGTACCGAAAATGGGGAAAGGAAAACGGCAGTGATCATTTCCTTTCTAAGAGAAGGTACTAAAAGTTTTTCAAGAAAAGGAAGATTTTCCAATTTTATTAAAATATTATTTTCTATTATTTGGAATAATGAGTCAAAAAAAGAAAACATGTTGACGTAGACTTCAGCAGCCCCAAATCAACTAGTTATAATATATAATTTTCTGACAAGATCTTATAACACGCCGTCAAAACCTGCTTGTCTTAAGTTACTATTATTAAAAATATACGAAGTAATCGATTTCCCCATACAGTGAAGAGTTCCAATTTGTACAGATCTCTCAAGCTCACACAACAAAATCAGCAATTTGATGCTGATCGTACTCACAAGGCTATGACGTGAAGATTTTAGATCTTTCTTATATTCACTATCCCTTTACCTGCAATTAATATCAACTAACAAAGATTTTGGAATTCCTGGACAACGGACACCGGCAGATTTCAATCTTTCATGCTTCATATAGGGGGTGTTGGGGGTAGGCATTAGCCCCAATGAAGACAAAGCTGCCTGCAAGAATCAGGGCAACTAGAGCGAGGACGCAAGGAAATTTACTAGAAACATGGCATGCTGCTTTGTTTCTTCACATAAAATAGCAATTGAACTTCCACGCCTACGTATACATTTTAATGCACAAGTATCTAAAACCAATTGTATCATAAGTAAGTGAATGAACAAACTTTTGCTAGTAGTTCTGCTTAAAATGCAAAGGGTAGTTCAAAATGGAGGAGTTTTCATTTGCATTTTCCTAAGGCCAGAGTGATTGATAGTGTACCTTATGCGTATTTTCGGTATATTTCTTGTATTATTTTCATTACATACATCAATACATTTATCACTGACAACACAATGTTTAATTAGGCCAGTCATTCTAGACTAATATAGTATGAGGCCTATGCAACTAGATTAACAATATAGCCGACAATCTTGGACTTCCCAAACATTATAAGACTCTAGTCAATCTTATTCCCTTTTAAACACCTTTTCCCTCCTTTCTAAAAACTCGATCCATCCATCAACTGCAAGAAAACTGTGAGATCTTACAATCGTTGGAGAGGAGAATGAAGTACATTTTATAAAAGTACGAATATCTATTTCCTATAGACACATTTTTTTATGTGCGGGAAGAGTAAAACTGTGAGAACTTTAGCCCGATGGGCAATCCAAATTAGATAATAACAATAAACGGGTGATCTGGATTGTTATAAATAGTATCAGAGTCAGCTCTCGAATTGTTGTACCAGTTAGGACGCTGGGCCCTAAGGCGAGTGGATTGTGAGATCCCACATCAGTTAGAGAGGAGAATGAAGTACGTCTTATGAGGGTACGGATATCTCTTCCTCATAGATGCATTTTTTCTTATACGAGAAGAGTAAAATCGTGAAGACCTTAGCCCGATCGATAACTCAAATTAGACAATATCTATGGACGGGTAGTATGGGCTGTTACAAAAACTACCAAAGCCATGTTAATTCTTTATCTCTTTCAAATTCCACCACTACCTTATTACATCACCATAGCAAGGCCCATAACCCTCTTATCATTATAGTGATCGTGGTGGAAATAATTGGACAAGGAGGTCGAAACAACTACCATGGAGGACAAGATGGACGTGGAGGTCATTCTCATTAACAAAGCAATTAGCATAATGCTCATAAAATTCTAGAAATAATGGTAATCATGACAATAATGCCCATTAGATAGCTCATGGAACCCACTGCAATGTTCCAAGCTTTTGAAGGTTTCTCACTCCAAGCTCCTCCTAACAAAGAATGATACATGGATTTAGGAGCCTCGTCTCACATGACCGCAAACTAAAGTAAGTCAAAATTCTATTTTTATTCCAAGCATATTTACTCTAAGCATGTTATTGTTGGCGATCAAACTTTAATAACTACTACCATATTAGAAAGACCTCTCTCACATTTTCCCCTTTCCCTTTACATCCTACAAATGTTCTTGTCACTCCTCACACAATAAATAGCCTTGTTTTCGTTAAAAAATCACTACTACTAATAATTTTCTGTTGAATTTTACCCGTTTAGTTTTTATACAGACTTATAGGCCCAGAAAGAGATTTGCAGGTGCAATAGCTATGGTGATTTGTATCCAATTAGAATACCAATGTGTCATCCTCTAATACCTTACCATCATTCGCTCCCACATTCTATTGTTCCTTCTTCCACCTTATGGTATCGAAAGCTTGACCTTCCTAGACTTCATGTTTTTATTGTTTAATTAAAAATTATATTATTTCTTGTAATAAGGATTCTTACTCTCATATTTGTCATGCTTGTCAACTAGGAAAACATGTTAGGATTCCATTTTATTCATTTACCTCTCATACTACAAAATCATTTGATGTAGTTTATTATGATTTTGGATATCTCCTATTAAAAGTGTTTCAGGACTTAAATGTTATCTTATTCTCTTAGATAACTTCACACATTATTTGTGGATTTTCCCTCTCTGTGCAAAATTTGAAGTCTATACCAAATTCCTTAATTTTCATAGATTTGTGCATACTTAATTTAAATGTGACATAAAAGCCTTTCGGTATGATAATGGATGAGAGTATAATAATGCATCTTTTCATAATTTTTTTGGATACACATTACATAAAATTTGGTTCTTATGCCCTCATACCAAATCACAAAATGGCAAATTAGCATTAATGATTTGCATCATTAATGAAATGGTACGTGCACTACTTTTTTACGTCATTATGTTGTGATCGGGTCTCGTTACTAGTCTTGAGGTGACCACTCAGGACAGTCGAGTGAGGATCATGCGAAAGGAAAGTCGAAAGCATTTAATTTTAAGAAATTCAGCGGCAACAATTTGGCTGGTTATTTCCTTAGACCTTTAGGGAGAAGTTCGCCATGGCAAAAGTCATTCCTTCGTCGTGGCGAAGTTCTAGATGGACACCAGCTTCTCTCAGGAAAAATACATAATGGCGAAAGATTGTGCTTCACCGGGGCGAAGCTCTCTAACTAAGCGAGAGCAGCTCTTAAGGAAGGTTCGCCGCGACAAACTTCTAGCTTCGCCGCGGCGAAAGCTAACGAAACCAGCACTCAATCCCAATATTTAACACACTAGTTATACACATATCATTTTCACAACCATCACAACTCAACCACAAGATAAACATAAACATACACAAAGGAACTTCTTCAAGTCTCATTCTCATTACTAGAACAAAATTTAGTTTGAACAAGCTTTAGTTACATATCGCCAACTATATCATTAGCTTAACACAAAAATACAAAGGATGCTTATGTTCGATATGCTGCTAAAGCTATTCAAAAGTAATCAAACTAACTTGGTTACTAAATGTAGCTATCTCGGAGTTTCCAAATGCCTTGCAAGGATCGCTAACCTTCTCGTTCTACACTTGAGGAGAAAATAGTGGATTGAGCTACAAAGCTCAGTGGCTAATATATTTATAGCCATTGACAATAAGTCACACAATTAAATATATAAATATATATACATATGTATTACATTTTAATCTAGCTATTGATCATCAACAATTCTAACTCAAGACTTCAAAGTTAAGGATGTTATCACATAAACATATCATGTATAAACATTACATTAAAACATAACACTCAGTCATGCTTAATAAATCAAATGAAACGCACAACCAAATGACTTAAGAGTTCTATGGATTGAAATGACAAAACCGAAATTGACACCATGAACAAAATGAGTTTATTCTTAGGATCTCATATGCCACAAGCGAGGCAGTTGGGATAAGGCTTTAAGTCAACGTGCGCGTGACTAACGAAATAATTTCTCTCTTGCCAAAACATAAGCAAATATTCATGCTCAATTCAATTCATCACATATTCACATTTTATGCTTTTCAAGCTATTTCCTCTTTTGCTTACACAAAGTGTCATAACATCATATATGACATAACAGGGTAACAATCATATTGCATTTTTTACATTCACAACAATTCCATTTCAAACAATTAAACATATACACATACAAGTAAACAATTGACCATTCATACAATAACTATAAACACATTACCCATGTAATTTCTTATGAATCGAAGCTCAAGATTGCTTTTCCTCTTGGTCTTAGGTAAGGTTTCCTTAATTCCCTTCAATTAAACCAAGTTTTCATTCAAACAACATTCAATGAAAATTCATAAAACTTCAACAATTAAAAAGGGTAAAATTAAGCTCTAACTTAACCTACCCATAGTTTATCTAGGTTAGAAAAACCAAAACCTAGTTTAGAAATCCATGAAAAATCAACATGGTTTCTCTTCTTTCTTCCAACACAAATCAATTTCTCTACTTCTTTCTCTACCTAAGCAAGAAGGAAAGATGAACTTACCTTGACAAGTTGGTTCTTCCTCTTTCCTAGCTTTCCCACATTTTTCTCTTCTTCCTTCCCTAGCTCCCACGATTTTCTTCTCTTCTTTCTTTCTTTCTCACATTCTTCTCTTCTCTTCTTTCTCTCTTTCGTGATTCTCTTCTTCTTCCTCTCATGACAAGACAACATTTTGTCTTGTTTTCTAAAATTACCCTTCTCTTTGTTTATCCTTCCAATTTTGCCCTTCATTTTAATGTAACGTCTATTTAGTCTCTAATGTCTAATTACATTTTAACTTAATTCTAACATTTCCATCTAATTTCTAATTTCTACTCATGCTCACTAAATTCATGAACTCAATTAGAAAATAATAAATAAACAAACAAATCATAAATAAATAATAAATAATTTAGAAAAATAAATTCGAGGTCTAACACATTATGCCCCTTGAATTTTGGGTGGAAGCCCTTCATATTGTTGTCCATCTACTCAAAATATTACCCGTTAAAACCTTTAAGAATAAAACCTCTTGTAAGGCCCTTTATCATAAATTGCCCAATTAATCTCCTTTATATGCCTTTGGCTGCTTATGTTACCTAAATCTCTCATTCATTACTCCTTGCTAATTATACCCACAATCTATACCGTGTGTGTTCATCAACTATCCCTCCAATCATCAAGGGTATTGTTACTTGGACATCTCCTCACAAAGTCATTATCTTTTGTCATGTCATATTTAATAAGTTTTCCTTTGCCTTCAGCTCTCTTCATAACCTAATGCCTACCTGCTATGATTTTCTCCTCCAAGATGACAATCCTTCCCTTCTATTCTTGTCTATATATTCCTTTAGCGACCTCTGTATATCATCTTATTACCACACCCAATGTATCTATTGCCCAAACTACAGTCCCCTCTACCTTCTTCTCTTTAATGCCTACCCTTATCACCACTAAATCATCTCCTAACATATTGCTATGATCTAACACTTCTACTTTTACTCACCAAATGATGACCTAAAGCAAGCACAAAATCTTCAAAGCAAAAATTATTTTTCACTTCACACTTCTCCATCTCCTTTTGTCTCCATTGTTCTTAAAACATATCCCTCTGCCTTTAAAGATCCACATTGGTAAAATGTCATTCTTGATGAATTTAATATTTTGGTTAAAAATAAAACTTGGGATATTGTGTCTCATCCCCCAATGTAAATGTTGTTACAATTAAATAGATACACCGACATAAGTTTCACCTTGATGGTTACTTTGAGTGCTACAAGGCACGGTTGGTTGTTTGTGCTTTCGTCCAACAACTAAGCATTAACTACAACATGACATTTAGCTATGTGTTCGAGCCTGTCACAATTTAGATCATTCTTATTATGGCTTTATCACGTTCTTAGCCTATTCTTTAGCTAGATGTCAAGAATGTCTTTGTTCATAGTTATCTAAATGAGACAGTTTATTATAATCATCCTTCTGCTTTATTAATTCCTATCGTCCAATTCATGTTTACCATCTTAATAAAGCTTTATATGGCCTTAAACAGGCTCTCTAAGTATTGTATCCATGGTTTATTGGTTATGTGTTTATATTGGCTTTTCATAGTTATATTTCTAATAATTTCCTCTTTGTTTATCATCATGGTAGTGACCTTGCTTTTCTTTTACTTTATGCGGATGATATAATTCCCATAGCCTCTTCTATCGAGTTACTTTAGTGCATCATTTAGGCTTTCACTGCTGAGTTTTTTTTATGACTAATCTAGGCTCTCTGCATTACTTTTTGGGATCTCTACCACTCACACCAAAAGAGATCTTTTTCTATAAAGAAAGAAGTATAAATAAGATATCCCTGGTAGAGCCAATATATCATTGTGCAATCCATTGACCACTCCTATTGACACATGAGCCAAGCTCTCAGCCACTGATGGTCCACCTATTGTAGATCTTGCTCCTTATTGCAACCTACTAAGGCTTTACAATACTTGACATTTACTTGACCGAACAGTATATATGTCATACAATATGTTTTTTCATGCACGATCCACGTGAACTCCACTTTCTCGCTCTAAAGCATATCTTGTGCTATCTCCAAGGCACCTTAGCTATGGCCTATAGCTTTATCCCTCCATTATTGACAATCTTGTAGTAAACTCTGATGTTGATTGAATCGGGTGTCTCGATTCTCACCGATCCACATTCAGCTATTAAGTCTTTCTTGGAGATAATTTGATTTGTTGGTATTCTAAGCACCAAGGCACCACCTCTTGTTCTAGTGTTGAAGTTGAGCACAAACCTATCACTAATGTAGTTATGGAGACTTGTTGACTTCACAATCTACTTCTTGAGCTTTGCTGCCCTCTCTTTAAAGATGCTTTGGTTTACTGTGACAACTTATTGCTATCTATATGTCTTCTAATCTAGTTCAGCTTCAATGTTAGAGACACATTGAAATCAATATTCACTTCATCTATAATAAAGTAGTTTTAGGCTTGTGTTCTCTATATTCCTTCAGCTCATCAATATGTCAACATCTTTATAAAGGAGCTACCTACTACACTCTTTTATGATTTTCAGACTAGTTTGAGCGTCTGGCCACCTCCTCCTGCTCCAACTTCTAGGCTATGATAATGTACATATATTTTTATTTTATATGTATTTTCATATATATATTCCTTGTATTATTTTCATCACATATGTAAATACATTCATATATATGTGTGTATATGAGTGTGTGCGTGTGTGAATACACAATGCCTAAGTAGGGCAATCATTCCAAACTAATAAAAATCTCACAAATTGAACTTGTTTTTTCTTAAACTCTCCATCAGACTTTGGATTAGTTTACATGCTGGCCCTGTTTAGCAATCAGCTGATAGCTGATTCTATGGCCCTGTTTGGCAAACAGCTGATTGCATTAGCTGTTAGCTGATTCTATCAGCTGTTAGCTGATAGCTGATTCTATCAGCTGATTTGACCAGCGGATTGTATTAGCTGTTTGCTAAAGATGTTTGGTAAAATTAGCTGTTTAATATTAGCTGTTTATGTGTAA
This sequence comes from Erythroxylum panamense, assembly GCA_027123425.1. NCBI lineage: Eukaryota > Viridiplantae > Streptophyta > Magnoliopsida > Malpighiales > Erythroxylaceae > Erythroxylum > Erythroxylum panamense. The sequence goes on along the minus strand of JAOTIZ010000002.1, from coordinate 7,213,446 downwards.
AATGACATATAAGGACATGACTTTAAAAAAATTATAAAGGTATGAATATTATATAGCTTAGTATTTCGTTGAATATTTTTAATAGAAATTTTAATTTTAATTATTTAATTCTAAAAAATTAAGTTTATAACTTTAATAAAAAACATAAAACATTTAATTTAAAATGAGTAATAGAATTAACTTGTGAATATTATTTAATTATATAAAATTGTAATATATATTTTTAAAATATTATATTATAAAAACATTTTTTATTAAATTACTATTTGGTTATATATAATAATTTAAGATAATTATACTTCTTTTGGTAACAAAAAATTATTAAATAATTAAATAATATTAGAAAAAGATAAAATAAATTTATAAATATTAAATAATCAACTTTGAACGTATGATCAATTAAACCCAAATACTACATTAAATTAAAGATTGAAATATAAGTATTCTGTAACTATAAATTAGAGATTTAACATTAATATCAACTATACAAAATGAATTAAACCATACAATGATTTATGTTACAAAATGAATTAAACCATACAATGATTTATGTTCTTTCTTCATATAATGGTTTCTGTTCTTTGTCTTCCGGATCAGGAATTCCTTCCTCTTCCACAAGCCTTCTCAACTGATCAGCACTGTTTAACGCTTGGTTCATTTCCTTTCCTTCCTGGAAAGAAAATTGATGCTCAATTGGATGGAAGAGTCCAAAGTAATCCCACGGTGGAGTTCCTGTTGGAGCTAAAGAAGCTTCAAATGATGATGTTTCTGGTACAGCGAGCATCTTCCATCAAGCACCTGCCTAATGAATTTTTTTCTTTCATGACAAAGTTTCAAAGCCTTGCCTGATCTTCTTCTACTTTAGAGTTGGCGGCCCCCATTTTCCAAGTTTTAAATGATTCAGTATGTTACCTATCAGATAATTAACGCATACTCAACCCCCTGAAATCAATCAATTTCAAATAACTCATTATAACACTAAAAGCAAGTCAAAACATTTCAGATTACAACTGCCAAAAGAACTGGATCATGCTCAATAACAATCAAAACATTTCAAGCAACAGCTTTAGAAGCAAACAGATTTGAAATTATTAATAAGTGGGCAGTAGTGATAGGTTTAATAAGATTGACACAGTCATTAAATTGTATAGTAAGATAATCTCAGTAAGAGAATTGAATATCAATAACATTAGGCCCTTCTCCCTTTTGCTATATATCCCGAAAGAGCCTCTTTGCTTCAACAAAATTCCCCTCCTTGCAATACATGCCAATCAAGCTAGTATAGCTCACAACATTAAGCATCAAAGCTTTTTCCAACATTGAAAATAACCATCTTTTTGCTTCATCTCTACGATTTAGTTTACATAAACCACTAGCAATGATATTATGAGTGGTCATTAAATCCCTTTTTTTCCATCACAGCCAGCACCTTTATAGCCGTATTCATGAACCCTTTTTTTGCAATATCCATCAATAAGAGTATTAAATACGACTTGATTAACATCAAAACCTTTACTTTGCATTTCATTCAACAATATTTCAGCAGCTTCCACTTTCCCAGCCTTGCAAACACCATCGATCAAAGCTCCATATGTATGAACATTAGCGGCAATCCCTTTTTCAGCCATTTCATCAAACAACATAAACGCCATTCTCAAGTCTCCAGCCTTGCAATTCCAGTAAATAATTGAAGTATAAACTAGTCAGAGTCACTTACCAAAAACCATTAACAAAACGAACCCACCACTTGATCCTTCAAAGGCACCACAATGCTCTCTTTGATACGGAACTAACAGTGCTCGGTGCCAAACCTTACAACTTGCGTAAAACCCACGAGTGTATCACTTAAAGAGAATAAAATGAAAGGATAACGTATAGCAAAAATAGTCCAAGAAGCAGCCAACATAACTGATTGAATTTTCGACCTTCACAGGCCTCTGACCAGTATGATTTCTCCTCCACTAATCACAAACCAGCTCTGATTCTAGTGGGCTTATGGCTCTCCAAACCTCTCGACGCTCCTCTCTTTATCTACTAGCTTTGACCCGCCTTTAACAGATGAAAAATCCTCTCTGAAATCTCACCGTTGCATGACTGCTTGCTTGTGGTTTTCTCCTCCCGCAGTTGCCTTTTTATAGCGTCAAAAAATGTTTCCAAACTCCACAGGTAACTGGATCTTACGATAGGCTTCCATCATCTCTTCTATTTTGAATGAATTTGGGGTAGAAAGCGTCGGGTGCGTAGAGAGAAAACGCGAGACCCCTTATGAAGAAAACCAGATAGCGTCTGAGAGGTAGGGCAAACTTGACATTTTGGGTTGGGGTAATCAGCTGATTACCCCAAACGCTGGTACATACCAGCTTATTGATTTTGGCTGATTGGGTTGGCTGATTCAACCCAATCAGCCAATTAACCAAACACATTATCAGCTGTTTGACTTAGTCAAACAGCTGATTTTGGCTGATCAGCTAATTTTTTAGCTGATCAGCTGTTGTCCAAACACACCCATTATCAGCTGTTTGACTTAGTCAAACAGCTGATTTTGGCTGATCAACTAATTTTTTAGCTGATCAGCTATTATCTAAACACACCCATTGTTTTACATTTGTCAACTTCATATATGTTATTATCAGAGCTAGATTACGAAACATTAAGAATTTTGACTTCACTTGGTCACCATTTACTGCAAGTTGTTTCAAAGAATATATGTTTCCTTAATTTAGTGTTATTCATATTTTCTGAATTTGTTGAGACCAAACCCTACTCTGTACAATGTTATAGGAAAATGATCTAGAAAAATAATGTAGAGCATATGGTGAAATACAAGTTATAAACCCTGTGTGCTTTTGTTAGAAAATTTCTTTGACGATTTATGATTTTGAACGACTCAAATTTGTGAATAATTTTCTTACTTAGCCTTGTATATACGAAGCAAGTTATGTATTAATTAATTGTAAAAAAATATCTAAGTTGGATGGAAGGTGGTTAAACTTTGTTTGTAGTTTATTATAGAGGTTTTTAAAGTCAATGTAATCATTTGTGGAAGAGAAAGAAGCTTAGATTGTAATCAGAAGATGATTCCTAATGGATCTCCTATTAGGTTCCCATTTAAGTAAAGAAATATGCCATGCCTAATGAGATCTTTTGTGGAATGTCTAGGTCTTTTTGTAAGACCTTTTTTCACTTAATTTTATGGTCTTTGTTGCTGCAACATTATACTTTCTGTGATCAAAAGCAATCTTTAGATTTGTCAATTTTATGGTCTTTGTTGCTGTAACATTATACTTTCTATTATTAAAAGCAATCTTTAGATTTGTAATGAATATTGCTTCTGTTTCTACTATTTTTATATTAGTGCACTAATTCATGCATGTGCTTGGATTAAATTTTACTTTGTCTACCTGCTAAAAAATTTGCTTTACTATGATACATATCTATTAGACATACAGACATACATGTGCCTTGTACTACATCAATTGTTTATACCTTTCTCCCGTATATCATTCATTTATGTTCTAGTAATTACCATAAAGGAGTGAATTTGTAGAACAATTTAACATCATCTAGGAGGCTCATTCACTTTTCCCTTTTCCTAATTTTATGCAGAATATAAATGATAATCCTCAATACAATACCCCATTCATTGGCAATCTCGAAGAGAATATCAATGAAGGGGAATTAAGCGGTCTTTTTAGTGTGTAAGAATGTTTTAGCTCTAGCTAGCTTTGTGATTGTTTGATGTATTAGTGTGTATTGGCTTTAATATTCTTGTAACTCATTTAATCATACTTGAACATTATGTGTATTACTGAAAAAATGGGTAGAGGCAAAATATATATGGCTTTTATTGCATCTACACCTAGTATATACTTGACATTAGTCGTTGTTAATGGATTCATGAATGCGATTTATTGTTGTTTGAACAATTTAGCAGAAGCTGAAAAGAAATACTCCAAATTTTGTCAAGAGAAGGCATTATGTTTAGGGGTAAAACAAGTTTTGTAATTTTTGTTGCTATTATATTTAGTAATATAATATGGATATCATAATCCTAAGTAATTTTTCGGATTCTCTATATTGACTATCCCAACTATAATAATAAGATAAGCTATGAATATCAAATGTCAAGCATAATATTGTTCAACATTTTTATTAATAGAATAATACAAATATGAGTATTGTCCTTAAGTTTTTATTAACGCATTATGTTATGAATAATTCAATTATAGCTTATATGATATTAATGTTATCATTCAAATTGTAGGTGCGTTGTAGGTATGTAGTATTGGTAAAAGAGTTGAGCTTTTGTTATTATAAAAAACTTTGCCAAACATCTTATATATGTTAGGGTAAGACTTTTATTAGCAAGGTACATTGTTGCGCACAAGAGGTGATTTTTTTAATTCATAAATATTTCAAATTTTGACATAGTTATGATATTTTAAAATTCACCAACATTTACATTACAAAGAATTTTACTATTAGTTTCCAACAAATCAAAATTGTAAGAACTTGAAAGGAAAATTGAAAGCCTAGCTAGAGCAGTAAGAATGACAGAAGCATTATGTTTTTTTAAAAAGAATTAATAACCATTATTTAAAAAAGTAAAAAAATCCTTTAAAAGGGGTCAACCATAGAGCAATATACAATTTAAAATAGGTGTACTGGGACTTATATTAAGAATTGAACGTACCCACCAATGAGCTGTCATCTATAACTTAACTATATGTCTTCCTAATTGGGGTCAAGGATTTAGTTAGGAGATGGTGGATTGGTCTCCTAAGGTGCTTTAAGACCTTTAAAAGGCTTACCAAGGACGGTGGCCTGATGACCTGAAGGATGAAAGTTGTTAGGAGAAAGTAAAGTAGAGATGGCCATTTCCAAAAATGGTAAAAAAAGTTTTAAGTTCAAAGTAGAGGAAATAAGGCTAGGAGAGAAGATGAGGGAAGGAACAAGAAAAATGTTTGAAGTTTGATAAGCTTTGAGAAGCTGGAAAGGAGGCCAGGGAGGTTATGAGAGAAAGCAAGAGAGCCATACTGTTGGGTCTGTGTTTTGCGTACCTGGGAGGACCCCAGCGTACTTCAAGGTTGCACGCGACCACAACACTAATCAGTATTGTCCGCTTTGGCCAGGATTCTACCCCCTGACCTTATGGTTTTGTTGCTTTCTAGCAGCACGCCTCTTCCCATTGAGTGAAACATAAGTAAAAATCATTTTTCACAAAGTTTTGCCCAAAGGCTTATTTTTCAAGCTTCTCATCTTTGCAAACA
>JAOTIZ010000002.1:7197834-7208076 GCA_027123425.1 Erythroxylum panamense | reverse complement strand
GGAAGACGTTTAGGGCAAACATGACTTTTTGAGTTTAGTATTATCCCAAACGCTGGTCTCCGTAGCTGATTGGTTTTTGCTGGTTGGGTTGGTTGATTCAACTCAACCAGCTAATTAACCAAACACATCTATTAGTTGTTTGACTAAGTCAAACAGTTGATTTTGGCTGATCAGTTCATTTTTTAGCTGATCAGCTGATATCCAAACACCCCCGCTGGGTGCGAAAATATGTCCATTAAATATTGTTAGATTGAGTCTATATAACGACGAATTCAAGTACAAATTGACTTTTTTAAAAAATTTAAAGATAAAAACAATGTCATTTTGATTATTTTAGTAAAACAACATTTTTCAAATTAATTCGGCTTGTTTAAATTAAATTAATCTAATTTTACTATTTTTAAATTTAACACTTGATTCTAATTCATTAGTTTACTAAAATATTTACTTAATAATCACTATGAATGCTTTTATCATAAAAAGGAGGAATTTTATGTTGAATTTAATCATACACGAGTAAAGCAATTTTTATTCAATTCACATTTAAAATACAACAATTAAAATGTAACTATTATTTGTCCGTCAATCTTTTGGGGTTCAATCTTATTAGCCCACCTTTCCTAATAAGCCAAGTAGAAATTATAACTAATTATTATATATTTATAACTGAAATCAAATGAGAAATTAAAATTTTAATTATCTCTCAAAAGCACAAAAACAAACATTAAACGAGTTTATTTCAGTTATAAACTTCCACTCTGACGGTCCAACCCAAGCACACGGTGATGGGCATAGAGATTGACGGAGTATGATGGAAGTGAACCCACAAGAATATGGATTGCAACAGAGCCCACAAATATAAGCTCAAACTTATATTTGTGAACCCACAAGAATATGGGCCCAAAGTTCGGAGATTTCTTGGAGTGTCCCCTAAGCCATCGTCTTCTTCTTTTCTAGTTTTCCCAGTTGACATCACTCTTTCCTCGGCCAAACCCTAATTTTACAAGTCTTTGTTCTGCTATTTCGCGATGTCGGTATGTTCTGTTGGATCTACGTTATTTATCTAAAACCCTAATTTTGTTGTTTGGCTTCATGGTTTTTTAATGTTCATGTGAGGATTTTTGCTCCAGATCTTCGAGTATAATGGAAGTGCCCTAGTGGCTATGGTGGGCAAGAACTGTTTCGCTATAGCCAGTGATCGGCGACTGGGAGTGCAGCTCCAGACTATCGCTACTGACTTTCAACGTATCTCCAAAATCCACGATAGGCTTTTCGTGGGTCTCTCTGGATTGGCTACAGACGCTCAGACTCTGTATGATCGGAATATATCATACTTCTTTTTCTTCTTTGATTGTCAAATTATTTGACTTTATACTAAATTGTGCAACTAATTGTCAAATCAAGCCATTATCTCCAATAAGTAACGCCCTTAGGTTTTGCTTGAATTTGAACTTGCTATGACGTGAGGGATCATTATCACTCTTATTATTGGATGGAACATACTTTGATGAGCAGTTATGTTTTGGTACAGATGTGATCTTTTAGCAAAATTGAGAAGAATACGGTTCCTTTACGTGCCTTTTTACCTCACTAGTGTTTTTGTTTATGATGAGTTCACATATTTATAAGTTGGGCACATTTCTACTCTTTCTGTGCTTGTGTCTTAAGATCTATATATGTGATGTGCAGGTATCAGAGATTTGTTTTTCGTCACAAACTTTATCAGCTGCGGGAGGAGAGGGACATGAAACCTGAGACATTTGCTAGCCTTGTGTCTGCTATTCTCTATGAGAAAAGGTACGTGAAATATGTGTATAATTGGGTTATAATTAGGTTAGTGACAGTGAGAAGTGATTGGGATTAGTAGTTTAATACTAAGAGCCTGCAAGATGCTTATCCATTTTGTCCCTTTGCATTTAAGCAAGATTTTGGATTTAGTTTTCTGGACAAAATGACATCAAGTTGCTGAATCAATTTTATGAATATACATTATGTCCTGCATAACATGTAATTACACACTGAGAGAAGATATGATGTGCATGTAATTCCATTCCAGATGCATTGAAACAATAAATAGTGATGTATGTTACTGCAGTGCCATCCAGTTTCATTTTGTCATGTTTGAACCTTTATTCATGCCTTTTAGTATCAGGGCCTCATTAGCAACCATTTTGTTGTTAGAAAGTTGAAGATTTTTTGAGACACTTTTGATGTGAAGCAGTCTGTTTAAATACATCATAGTAAAATGTGGCTGTCACTTTTTCTCAGATTTGGTCCATATTTGTGCCAACCTGTTATAGCTGGTTTGAGTGATGAAGACAAGCCATTCATTTGCACAATGGATTCAATTGGAGCTAAGTATGTTCTTTCCTCTTGCTTTCTATGTTTTGAAGCTTCAAAAGCACCAGCAGTCATGGTTCGTTTATTAACTTGAATTTAGTTAGTTCCCATAGATTAGTGGAATGCTTATCTTTAATCTATAGGTTTATGGAAAAAAAGCTGTGGAAATTCTGAACTACTCTCATTTCTGTACCACTGCACTTTATCTTCGAAGTGGGGGTATGTGATCTTATAGAAATGACTGTTATCTACTAGAGATCCAGTTACTTACTCATTAGTAGACAAGAACATGTCTATTGGCTATCAATGTTTCCGTTTTACTCGCATGAGCAATATTGACTTTCTTGACATCATACTGCAATTACAAACACTTTTGAGTCGTCAGATTCTCTATTCTGTACTTCTTAACGTGATATCGAAACTTCTATTATCATTATTGTTGCTATTATTATTATTTTTCATAAATGCAGGGAACTTGCAAAAGATTTTGTCGTTGCTGGTACAGCAACAGAATCACTTTATGGTGCATGTGAAGCAATGTTCAAGCCTGACATGGTTAGTACTTAATGTTGTTAGAGAGGATGTTCCCTTATTTATCAGTGTATTGAGGAAATTCGGGGTGCGTTATTGCAGTTTAGCCTTAAGATGTTATTTTATTTAGATTAAATAATCTCTCAGCTTGAAATGAAAAGTCAAGTCAGTTTGGTTGACTTTGTTGTTCCTTCAATGTTAGGAGCTACGGGGGTGAGAGGAAAGACAGAGGCTAGGAGAGGGTGATGTCAGAGTTAGTTAGAATTGGGTGAGGTGGCACAAGGTATAACCGATTGTACTAGGGGGCAAATGAGAATAAAAAGGAGGGCAGAAGGGAGAGTGAGGTAGGCAGAAGAATATCGTAAGAGTCTTAGACAGAGAGAATCAGAAATTCTCCCTGAGGAGCTACTATAGCTCTGGAACAGATAGTGTTTGAGGGCATTATCTGTAAGCATCAGTGTTAAAACACTGATTTTACTCAATAATATACGCACCTCTGGTATTCTAAACCAGAGGTTCCTAACAAATAATGTCTTTGGATTTCATCCAGCTGGTGGGCATAAGCAAGTGTTCAGCGTATCTGTTGTCTGGCATGAGTAATAGTTGACAAAGACTGAAAATTATTTAAGCTGGTATATTGGATAGTCCAGTTACACGTTCTATAGAAAATTCTAAAGCCTGCAACTGTGGTAGCGAGGTTGATAGAATTCTATTATCCACGAAATTGGTTGGTTTCTACCAAAAGCTACAAACATTAATTTGATTTTACTTCTGTCCAGAAGGGTTTTAATCTAGTGACAGGATTCCTTATATTAAGTGTGAGCCATTGCTGCAGCCTTGACAATTTAGATTACGATGTTTTGTCACAAATTGAAGTTTATAATATTAGGATTGTCATATAGCTGAACTGGACCCCAGTTTTACTATGTACAATGATAACACTGTTAACTAAAAATATCTTTCCCGTGTCCAGGAACCTGAGGAGTTATTCGAAACTGTCTCCCAAGCATTGCTATCATCAGTAGATCGAGATTGTTTGAGTGGTTGGGGAGGACATGTCTATGTTGTGTAAGCCTCTTGACACTTTTTTCGGTTTCAGATTGTATTTTTAATTGTGGTGAAATTAGCTCCTCAACATGCAATTTTTTAACTTTTAAGCAAGTGGTCATGGCAATTACGAAATTTTGCTTATTAAAATATTACTGAACTTTGCTTACAGTCGGTGGGGGGAAAGACGTGGAATGAGTTAAATGAACAATATTGGTAGAATAGCAAATATTCAAGCGTATTTTCATGGGACTTTGCTTAGCATTGTTCTTAAGATATACCGAGTAAATCATGAACGAACTTAGAAGATGAATCTCAGGGCATGTTGGTGGCATATTCATTCTTGGTGAAAGATGTAACTACGTGACCAAATGCATGCTGAAGACATTACTGTCCAATAGCTTTTCCATAATAGCGACATTCTTTGCAATTCTTTTGCCTTACAAATTATATTTTCATATTTACGTTCTGTTAGTCAATTGCATTATCCTTATCTTGCTGGAGATTGATCCTTTCTTATCCATTCACGTTGTTGTAGATGTCATTCTAATATATAAATTTATGTGTTTGTTTATGCAGTACCCCCACTGAAATTAAAGAGAGAATCTTGAAGGGTAGAATGGATTGATGTCTCATGAATCTGAAAGGACATCTACATTTTCCGGTCAAGTTAAATGCGGGCATTGAACATTTAACAGTCGTATTGTTAGTTGTTCGAAAGCTACCTTGGACTGTTTTATGCAATGATTTTCCATTAAAATTATGTTTTGGGTTGGGGTCTAGTATTTTGGTTTTCTCGAAAGGAAATAATTGAAGTATAAGACTAAGTTGAACCCCAAAAAGCAACGGCCTATCCAAATAAAATTGTGAAGAAAGTAGCACAGCATTAACAAAAAATGTTCGGAACTCTTTTGGTTTCGGGCATGTGTTCCTTTTCCGTTTTAACATTCTTACAACTCCTGGTTTCGTCGACCGTCAACTGCCACCATGATTCGGTTGCGGAGGGAGAGCAGTATCGGAATGCTAAGGATTTGTTTGGGGTGATGATCCTATAAGCCCAAGAGGGCTTTTAGCTTATTTGCTTTATGGCTACATTTCTTTAAAACAAATTCCAAATTCTAAGATGCAGGGTGGTTCTCTTTTGCACAATCCACATGAATTAGTAAGTATTAATAATTTTTTCTTTACTTTAATAGGCTCCTAACAGAAATTATCATATTTTAATTACATGTAAGATAAATTGTGCATTTCTAAAATAACAGCATGGACCATATTGCACTTTACTAAAAATAAGAACCTCTACCGCCTAAACGGTTTTCCACACAGTCTTCTTCACACTTGTAAACTGTTTTTTCTTGCCTTAAAACTCTGAGGAAGTAATACAACAGTCTGTCTATTGTCGTCCCTCTCGCACAGACCAACATCCTCTGCTTTCTGCAGCTACTCAACCCATCTTAGGATAGAATCTTATCCTGCGTCGCGACCTTATTGACACGTGATTATAAGAAAAAAGAAATTAAAGCTTCCATGTGGGATTTTTGCAAGAATGTGTAATCTTAATTAATAAAAAATCTTCATGCTATATAAGCAAAAGCTTGAACATTTCTGCACCGTGCAAGATATTTTGTTCCGTGCTACGTAATGTGATCATGTTTGATGCAGCATTATGGTTTATCATTCAAAAAAAGTAGCTGCTTCTTTTTGAACCACATGCACACGAGAATATTGTACTTGCTAATTGCCCATCCCCCATCTTCGTTTGTAAAAGTGTCTGACAGTCGTAGCATCTGCAAAGCAACACGGGCATGCTTGGCTTGGTTCTTTATGTGGGTATGAAGCAAAATAGAGTAACATGTGATCACAGAAGAAACATTACTATAGATTCTGATACAAGTGAAGGTAGTGTTCCTACAGTTATGTACTTAAGAGCGTGTCTATCTCATGGATTACACGAGAGTTCACAAAAGGAAGTCCTAAAGGGCAAGAAGTCACCCAATTTCGAGTCAAGAGATTCAGCCCAAGTAAGCATGGACGTAACCTTTGTCAGTTCACAGCACCGGCGTGACACACACGTCAAGACTTGTCTCGTAAGGAACTAACCTTGCGGGAAAAATCATGTAGGAGAAAGGGTTGAGCGTTAATTTGACACTTCGTCTTTTCTGTTCCTTTTTTGGTCGTTATTGGCGTGATTTACACGTTCTTAACGCAATCATTTTGCAGAGTTTCTTGTTGTTAAGGGGCAGCTCTTAGTTTCCATGTCCTCACCGAACAGAATCTTCGCATCTATTAAAAATCCTGCCAAAGTAGCTTGATGCGTGCGCTTTTGGAGTAAGATGTTACGTGTATGAAGTTATCAACCCAAATTACGAAGATTTTCAGACGGCTTAAATAATTGAACTTTGGATTAAGATATGAAAGGTTTGAGTATAGAGGTGCTCTTTTTTTGTAACTTGTAACATATGGTTTCATCTCTTCTCAAGAAAAGCTGCCGTCTCCCACAAGAAAGCTCAAACGCCGTTCTTGGGGTGCACGAGTGCTGCAAGAATAGCATAACCTGTGAGCTTGAAGTTGGAATCTGGAATCTTTAAGCACGAGTTATCGGTTTCATTTTATTTAAATGAAAGTTCTCCGTCTGTCCAAAGAAATCTGATGCCGCAATACCTCGAATATCATCCTCGTAATAATAATATATATCCCAAACAAGATCTCAGTTCCCTTCTGCACTTTTGAGCGAATTCCTCTCCGGAAATGGACAACGAAGAGCGAAAACAGAATATGGACGACAGGGAGAGGGAAAAACAAGCTACAAGGAGGGCTCCTTTTCCTCTCCTGGACCAAGTTCATTCAGATTTCGCCATGGCGATGGCTATGCAAGAACAAGAGAGAGCCTTTACCAGCCTGACAAGCATAGAAAGTGAAATTGAAGAAGATGGTGAAACTGAAACTTCAAGCCAAAATTATGACAATGATTACGAATTCTTCGAAGGCCTTGAATTTGAAGGAGACGTGGAGTACACGGAAAGCCAAGACAGTAGCAGCGATCAAGACATGGAAGAAGATGAAGTAGACCCTGATGAACTATCATATGAAGAGCTGGTTGCATTGGGAGAGTTCGTAGGAGAAGAGAAAAGAGGCCTGTCCTTGACCCAAATCTCTAAATGTTTGCTTGCCTGTAAGTACCAATGTAGTGGGAGCAAAACTGGGACTGATAGGTGCGTAATATGTCAAGTTGAATACGAAGAAGGTGAACCACTAGCAAATCTTCCTTGTGACCATCCTTACCATTTCGAGTGTATAAGCAATTGGCTACAGATCAAGAAGATTTGCCCCATCTGCAACAGCGAGGTTACTGCTCCCAAGATTGCTAGCTAGCTTGCTAACTCTGACATCTGACTAGGTTTACTATTCTGAACTTATTCACCATTCATCTTCTATTGTAAATTTGTATATAAATCAAGTTCAATGTCAAGACCATACACTATGTAGATTGGTCACAATAATTGCTTGTCTAATAGGTCTGTACATTCAGAAAATTGTCCGCAGGAGCCACCTTCAAATGTTCATGGTCGCTTTGCTTCTTTTTTGACTTTAATTCTTTCTTTAATTTCTTCATTCATTGTTGGAAACCCACTTATCTAAGTGATATACTAATTCTAAAGATTCTTTTATTATTTAAATTTATTTTTATGATATATTTTTATCATACTAAAAACCATTTAAACATTATTTGTTTAGTTGTTAATGATAATATAATTATAATTTAATTATTGATAATAACTAAATATTACATAAAACTTAGAGATAAACTATTTAAATGAACTAATTAAGTGAACAGGTTGTCGAAACCCCCTAAAATAATTCTGATTCTCCAAACTTCTTGTAGTAGCCATAGAATTAGGTCGAATCCTTAAAAGACTAAATACTAATTTCTTAATTTCAAGTAATAAAATAAAATGGAAAATTTTGGATTGATTAATTAATTAACTAAAATTAATAAGAAATCAAATTGAATCAATTGAATATAAAAAGGAGAAATTTTAGAATACACAACTCCGATTCAAGGGAAATATCTTATCTAATTGTAACAATGATCCTTGGTCTAAAAAGAATATTTTTCATAATTTAAGTAGTTAATCCGAAACATATTAGAATAGTCATAATAACTCTCAAATTTTTCTAAATTATTTGGTTCAAACCTAGCATCCAAACCAAAACTTACCATCCATTGATTGGGTATGATAACATTCTATATCAAATATATGATGACAATAAACTTAGTAAAAAAGGCTAACCCTAAATTAAATACTCGAGATAGCTGCAATTATTCAATTTAGTTTTCTTGTTTATCATAAGTTAAATGTGCAAATTCAAAAGTAACATATTTGTTATTTATATCAATACTTCATGACAATTACGGATCATTAAATTCACAGATAGTGATAGAATAATCAACATTAAATTAAATTATCAGATTAATCAATATTAATCATTCATCAAATATAAAAACTCAAAACAAAAAAGACATGAATTAAAATATAAATAAAAATTAAGAACACAAAACCTCACAAGGTTACAACTAGAATATCGAATCCCTTGAATCATAATAATTGAGTTTAGCCGCACATGACTTTTGTTCTAATAACAAAAATAAAAGAAAGACAAAGAATTGAGAGAAAAGTAAGAAGAGAGTTATTCCTTCTGTTGCGAGGAATGACCCTTTAAAGGTTTCCCTTATCTAATCCTAATCTAATTCTACCTTGCAAAGATGTCTGTCTAAAACAAATTCAAATTTAAATTTAAATTTAAATTCCTATATGATAGGGAAAGAAAGAAGTTTCTCAGTTAAACTCTAACTCTTTAAGTGAATAGTCTTACCCACTCCAACGATCTCTTCATTTTATTCAAAATTCGTGATTATCATCAATAACATCCTAATTAGATGCAATCTCCACTTTTTATCTTGTAAAATAAAATATAATATAATTGTAATATTTAAGCACCAAAATAAATCCAAAACAAAAGAGATCATATCAAATAATATGTCAAGATAAGATCTTATCAAATTCTCCTATAACAAATGTTTGCTTGTCCTCAAGCATATATCTATTCAATACATTAATCATCTTCATAACAACTTCTCATCTCCTTTCATGTTATCCAAAAATATTCAAAAGTTAATTCACATTAAATGTTTAAGATAAACTAACAATTGAGAGAATAAGCACTCATAGGATATGGTTAAATATAACATCTCATCAATTCCATCAAAATCAATTGAAACAAGACTTAACATCCTCTCAAGGATTTCACTCTATATACTCAAAGTGTTTATGGTTCATTAAACTCTCAAATCAAAACATAGCGAGTTATTTCCATAAATTTGCTCAAAAATTATATCTCCACCACTAACCAAAAATGAACTTAAAGCATAAATCAAAGGGACTTACTAATGGTTGTTGTAGCACCTCACTCCTGCAAGACTAGAACCCGACATCGATGGGTGATATCCGAGTTCGTGCCCCGCGAGAGTGGCGTGCTAAAACATTCAATCAAATAGAAATAGGTATAAATTTTTTTTGAACCACAAACATTTCATGCGACAATTGATACTCAAATTGGGCCCATTTTATTCATAAACATTTTTAATCTACACAATAAAGTCAATAAAAATTCAATACCATTTGGACCCATTACAAAAACAGAAGACTTGTAGTCATAATTGCATTACACTTCAAAATCATTTACTAACATTTCCAATTTGAAAAGTTGATACAATCATTACTGAAAACACAATCTGATATAAATACAAGAAATAAGAATGCAGACACGAACTGATCCCGACCTCTATCTTTCACTTATGTTGCAGGTATACTCCCGTTGGCCTAACGGGATATTCTTCTGATATGAAAAAATAATTACAAATTTGGGTGAGTTTTGCGAACTCAATGAATAACCATCATCGATAGCTTACCCAGTCACATAACACATAAATTCACATATTGCACATTTCACATTATTTCACTTTCACACTTTATATTCAATTCACTCAAACATTCATATTATGCATATGCCGTCTGTATGAGACTCACTTTCGTTATTATTGTTGTGACTGAGTGCCTGTCACTCACTTATACAGAATACTGGCCCATAGGGCTCAGTCAGAACAGAATTATAGAGTATAGCTCTATGCACAGAACACATATTACGGAGCAAAGCTCTACGTGCAGAATCAGAAATTACGGAACAAAGCTCTACGTGGAAGCGCTTCATACAGGCAACACAAGTCACAACGCCTTTATATTTCATGCATTCATGAGATGGAAT
>JAOTIZ010000002.1:7173262-7185915 GCA_027123425.1 Erythroxylum panamense | reverse complement strand
TTTTATTACGTTGAGACGCACGTATCTCACCACTGAGTTACGTAGCTCAGTGGTGAGAGGCGTGCGTCTCAACGCAACAAAACCCTTTGGTCAGGGGTTCGAGTTGCAACCTCACCCTGGCAGACTAAAGGGCACAATACTAATTTGTCTTGGGCCGGGTTCTGAACCGCAACCACGTAATCTGGTTAACCCACCCAAACCAAGTATTATTATTATTATTATTAAACTTTTTTTTCCTTTACATGAGAGCATGAACTAATAAACATGTGAAGATCTTCTACTACCTCAGCATTATTATGATTTGTATTATCTCCTGTAATCTCATTTAAATTGATTTGTATCTTATCTTAGATCATCACAAACTTGTATAAAGTGTAGAGCAATTCATTGAAACACAAGGAAAACAATACATTTCTACTTCAATTTTGTTCTTCTATTATGGTATCAGAGTTGATACAATAATCATCTCACACATTTACATTCAGCCAGAACTTTCATCAAACGCCTTTAGTCTATCAACTCACCACACTCAAAATCACACAACATCATAGTCTACGCACCTACTACAAATATGCAAAACCCAAAACATATTTCAAATGGCAGATCTCATTACTCCTACTTTATCTTTTAATCATATCACAAATTTTCTCACCACATAATTGAATTCAACGAATTATCTCATTTGGTGAAATCAAGTTCATGCCGTCCTCATCACTTCAGATCTTGTTGGCTACGTTGATGACTCCATAACACCACTAGACGATGACTCTTCAAAATTTCTCAAATGGCAAAATTTTAACAGATTGGTGTACTGCTTTCTTACCACCTCTTTGACTAGCTCCATTGCAAGGCTTGCAATCGGTTGTCCAACTGTGTGAGATATTTGGGTTGCTCTCGAAAACCACTTCATGCAACAATCACACTCACAACAGTCTCTACTTCGTCATCAACTTTACATGCTAAAAACAGGACCGAGCACCATTACGGAATTTCTTGCCTCAGTCTCTACTGTTACTGACGAACTTGCGGCCATCAATGATAAAATCGCTAATGAAGACCTAGTGCTTCTCACCTTGAATGGACTACCGTCGGAATACGAGTCTTTTATCACCGCCATTGAACACCGTGAATCTCCAGTCTCCTTCGGCAAGCTTCGTGCGAAATTACTCATTCACGAACAGAGGTTACTCTCTTTTCACTCTTCTCCTTCCTCCGAATCAGCATTTGTTGCCTCCTACATAGGTCAAAGATCCTCCTTCTCCAACGGACGCGGTGGCTCTCGTGGCTGGTAAGGTCGGGGACGCATGGGTTTCAACCCTAATCTCCCACTCGGTGCTTCAAATGGGAACGCCTCCAACACGCATGGCTTTCCGCTTGGACCTAAACCTTCGGCTGTACTTTTGTATGGATATGGGCCTTCACATGGGCCCTCCTCCTTTCAACCAGATGGGCTTCAATCACATGCATCTTTTCCAGACCCAGCCCAGCAGCATCTAGCCCACCCTTTTAACCATTACCCAACCCAATCAAATTATTCCCCACGGTCCACTACCTACAATAAATCCATCCGTTGCCAAATTTGCTGGAAATGGGGTCACATTGCGGCCCACTATCAATTCCGTTACTCTACATCCCGAAATTGTCCCACAAATTCCCCACCTCATCCAAATAATCTTTCCACTGCCTTTACTACCTTAAACATTCACCACTCTTCAGACTCACCTATCCTTCCTTCTAACAATATTTCTGAATGGCTTTCGGACACTGACGCAACCAATTACATGACACTTGATCCTCAACTTGTCGGATCTGCAACACCTTACAATGGTCCAAATCTAGTTATTGTCAGTAATGGGCAAACTCTTCCTATTTCCTCCACTGGTAACGTCACCTTTACTACTCCAACTCGCTCTCTTCATCTTAACAATGTTTTAATTGTCTCTAATTTTACTGCAAATTTACTTGATGTCTCCAAGTTTGTTAAAGATAACTCTTGTCTTATTGAGTTTAACCCATTTGGTTACATTGTGAAGAATCTCAACACCAAGACACCTCTATTCGCGGGATCCATCCACAATAATCTCTATCCTGTGAAGGTCTCACTTCGATTTAGAAATTCTATTGCCCTTCATGCTACTTCCACTCAACTCCACCTATGGCATCAACGTTTGGGTCATCCTTGTTCTGCCATTCTTTCCAGATTATCTCTTCCTTTTAAATTGTACTCATATGTACTGAATAATTGCACCTCATGTTTATTAGGCAAAAGTACACGTCTTCCCTTTACTTTATCATCATGTGCGTCCACTATGCCATTACACATTATCCACTGTGACATTTGTGGTCTGTCGCCATCTCCTTCATTTTCTAGTTATCGTTATTTCATTATTTTTGTTGATAATTTTAGTCAATATACTTGGATTTTTCCTTTAACCCCTAAACATCAAGCACTTTCTCAATTTCAACTTTTCAAAAATAATGTTGAAAATCTCTTCTCTACAACAATTAAAAATTTTCAATGCGATGGAGCTCCTGAACTCATCAAAGGATCCTTTGCTGCTTACCTTGCCTCCCACGATATATCATACCGAATTTTATGCCCATATACCCCACAAGAAAATGGCCTTGCTGAACGTAAAATTCGCTATATTACCGAAACTAGGCTTACTCTTCTCCTTCATGCATCTTTACTAAAATCTTTTTGGTTCGAAGCCTTTTCTACAGTCACCTACCTTGTTAATCTTTTTTCCACACTTGTCCTAAATCACAAGTCACCTCATGAAACCCTGTTTCTCCATCCACCTAATCTTTCCCACCTTCTTGTTTTTGGGTGTGCTTGCTTTCCTTTTCTAGGGGCCACTAATACAAACAAACTGAGCCCAAAGTCAATCCAATGTATCTTTATCGGGTATTCATTACAATACAAAGATTACCGTTGTTTTGACCCTATTACCTCCGGACTTTACATCTCTCGACATGTTCGCTTCCTTGAAACTGTTTTCCCTTATGCCACTTCCATATCTAAAATCTCACCTATATCCTCTCCCTCTTCCATCTTGCTCCCATTACCTGCTCCACCCTCTTCCCCTTCACCAACCACCACATCAAAACCATCACCTCCTTCCCCTTCACATCACCACCGTATGATCACTCGTACACGTGATAACACTCGTGTTCCCAAGATCCTTTCCGACTATGTCACCTATTCCACAAACACGCAACCCTCCCATACCCCTAATTCTACCTCCTTCACCCAAGTAAAAAAATTTTAACATTGGCGTCAAGCCATGCTTGATGAGTTCACAGCTCTACATTATAATCACACCTGGACTCTGATCCCTCCTCCTCCTAATGCTAATATTGTTGGTTGTAAATGGGTTTTCCGCACCAAAAAAAATTCTGATGGGACCTTAGATCGCTATAAAGCTCGATTAGTTGCCAAAGGCTATCATCAGTCTCCTAGCATTGACTACGCAGACACTTTTAGCCATGTCATCAAACTCACTACCATTCGTGTCATCCTTACCATTGCTCTCTCTAAAAATTGGCTGGTTCATCAACTTGATGTCCATAATGCCTTTCTTAACGGCAATCTTATTGAGCCAGTTTTCATGTCTCAACCTCCTGGCTTTATCGACCCTCACAAACCATCTTATGTCTGTCATCTTCATAAAGCTCTTTATGGTCTCAAATAGGCTCCGAGGGCCTGGTTTCATCGCCTCAGTCAAAAACTCCTTGAGTTACAATTCACCCCCACTAAATTTGACACATCCTTATTTGTTCATTCCACCCCTTCCCATACCACCTATCTCCTTGTCTATGTTGATGATATCCTCATTATAGGCTCGTCCCCCTCTTTCATCACCAATCTAATTCAAGACCTTAACATTACCTTCTCTATTAAAGATCTGGGTCTCCTTCACTTCTTCCTTGGGATAGAAGCAATTACCAAACCAACTGGCCTCCTTCTCACCCAAACTAAGTACACTAAAGATCTTCTTCTCCGTACAGGCCTTGCCCAATTTAAACCTGCCATTACTCATATCATCCCAACTCTTCCACTTTCCAAAAATCATGGCATCCCTCTTCCTGATCCTTCTGAATATCGAAGCACTGTTAGTGCTCTTCAATATCTGTGTCTTACCCTTCCTGACATTCAGCTTGTAGTAAATAAAGTCTCTTAATTTCTTCATTTCCCACCGACATTCACTGGACCACTGTTAAAAGGATTCTTCGTTACCTTCGATCCACATCAACCTTTGGTATCCATTTGACCCGACAAACATCTCTCTCTATTCAAGCCTACTATGATGCAGACTGAGCTGGGTGTCCTGATGACCGTCGTTCTACATCTGGTTACTGTATTTTTCTGGACCCAAACCTTATCTCTTGGAGTGCAAAGAAACAATTTACTATTGCTAGATCTAACACTAAAGCAGAGTATCGCAATATAGCTAATGCTGCTATTGAAATTTGTTGGATTATGTCTCTTTTTGGTGAAATTGGTTTCTCTCACCCCACACCCACTCTTTTGGTGTGATAATTTGGGTGTAACATTTCTTGCCACCAATCCCATCAATCACACTCGTACAAAACATGTTGAGATTGACATTTACTTTGTCAGAGATTTGATTACCAACAAGGCACTTACTATTCAGCATCTTTCTTCTTGTGATCAGATTGCAGATATCATGACCAAGGCTTTATCTTCCTCTGCATTTCATATTCTTCGTGACAAGCTCAATGTGAGGAATCACCGTGCGCTTGAAGAGGGTTGATAAACATGTGAAGATCTTCTACAATCTCAGCATTATTATGATTTGTATTATCTCCTGTAATCTCATTTGAATTGATTTATATTTTATCTTAGATCATTACAAACTTGTATAAATACATTGTAAAGCAATTCATTGAAATACAAGGAAAACAATACATTTCTACTTCAATTATGTTCTTCTACACACCTAATCTAGTGCATGCGGCATGCCAAACGAGGACAAAAGGACGATGATATGATATGAAATATGTAAAACGCTCATTTAATTAATTTGAAGGGAGAAAATAAAAGAAGATAGACAAAATCAGAAACAAAATTCAATCCTACGCATGCATATTCTGTGGTCTTTGATAATGTTGAGGAAGGCCATTTAATTAAAGTTGTTGGAACAATCAATGTCTAGTTTTGATAGGGGGCCTCTGTGTCTCGTTTGATGTGTGCCTTCTGCAAACCAACAAGCGTGCCCCATTACACTCTCGACCATTGCTGTTCCGGATCTCTCCGTCTCCCAAAAATTCCAAATCACATGGGTTTAAAACAAATATTATCTAGTGATCCCTGCCATTGTATGAATTAAGTTGGATGCTAAAAATGAATGTTGAATGAAGGGGGAAGGTAAATTTGGCCTTATCGGGTCCGTATTAATCAATAATTATATTTATTTTCATGTCGACAGCCAAAAATAAGAAATGGTAAATTTATTCTTTCTGTAATAGTAACTATATGGTAACGGAAAAAAGTATATAGCGCCAGGAGCTGTTTTCACCAATCTCATGCAAGCAGTCACATGAAATGTATAATTAAATTAATCTAGTCTGAAAGTCGGAATTATAATTGGACCGGCCGTGGGAGAATCTTTAGGCGGCGGCCAATTTTGACAACGTGGGTTAATCGCTTCTCTGTTCTTAGTTCTTACAATTGTGTTGAAACAAAAAGTGGTGGAGATCACAGTCTTAGACAGAGAGGAGGCATTTTAAAAAGATCAAAGCTTTGACAAGAGTCAGAAAATTTTCAATGGTTCATTTAACTTGGACTAATCTTCTACGAGTGTATATACATATTATACAATAAATAAATAAAATTTAAGGTTGCGCCGGCCCACTTGAAATAACTCTTTTTTGCTTTCCGTTGATGTGACGGATTTCGGCTGGTTTCGCATCCATTGTATAATTGTTGCTTTGAAACTTTTGGATGCTTCGTGTGAAAATATATTGTTTTAGTAATTCTGGTCTCGTGCGACGTGCCTATGGTTCATAGATATTATAGAAAATGGATCCACTACTTGAAAAGACGACCAATTGCTTTTCCTGCTTTCTAAGTTTTGTATTGGCCGTTGAAAGTTGAAACCGGAAAGTCCTTATTTCGCAGTTGAATTTATTACATTTTTTAAAATAAATATTTTTTATAAGTTCGTAATTATTTGTGATATAATTTTAATTATCAATAAAATTTTATTTGGCAGATAATTTTAATTAAATATATATTTATAAATAATTATATTTTAATTTTCCAAAATATAAACTTAGATCTATACTGATTATAAAAATTAGTATAAAATGTAAATTGTAGAATAACCAAATGAAAGAGAACGATGTCAAAACGGACAAGCGTGTAACATGGAAAGGTAAATGAACTGGTCATGAAATGAAACATTCTTATCCATATTGGTCAAAATGCAGTGGTTGCATGGCATTAAATAAGTTTGAAAACTTGGTTCAAATTCCAATAATGCTTTTAATTCATTAACCGTGATTTTCCAAACTAAAGTAACCATAAACGCTTACCTAATCTTAATTGGTTACTAAAGAGTGATTAGCACAATATCAAACAAGAATAGTACGTATTGGTAAAAGTTTTGAACAAACTTATTTTTCAATAACCAAACTAAAAAATAGTAGAGTATTATAATATTTAAACACAGGTTAGTTCTCTAAAAGTTCAATTAGTTTCAACATTATTAATAAGATTACACTTACTTGTCAAAGTTAGGTTAGTAATAAATTATTGTCAACAACAAAAAAGAAATTTAATTTATCCAAAAATGATACCTTACAATTTGACCATTATTCCTTTTCAACGTTATCTCTTTATTGATCCTAACCGTCTACACAACTGACCTCCACCAGATCACTTCCCCACCGCATCATAAACTTTTTTCCGGAAATTCTATGCAAAAACTCTCTACTGGGCAATTGGGTCCACCAAAATTGGACCTTTTCTCTACATTGAAGTTTGACCAATAAGCCCTATTTAAAATTGTCCAATCAGTCCATGCCACGCTACGAAAACGAAGAGTTGTTCACTGACAGTGACGGGCATTGATTAGGTCACTCGTTGCGGCTTGTGTAGGTCATTATTTGTCCCCTCGTTTTACACACGTGTCGAATACCTTCCATAAGTGCCAACCAGCTCACTGTAACGTGGAGCATTCTCCATCGGAAAGTTTTGTTCTACGACTCCCATTATAGTGACTACTCCTCGTCCCTGAAGTGGAACGTGGCGGTAGATTACTGGTTCCCAGTATTACAGTGCAGTGGAACCACAATTGCCACCGAAAGGTGGGTTTGGATAAGTCCCGGCGACGGGCACGCTTTTTTAAAATAATCTTGTGATCCGCATTTTTTGTCGCTTGGGACAGGCGTGGGTGTGGAAATAGCGTGGATGCGTGATTTGGCCTGTTTGTGATTGCCTCCTCTTGGTCCTTATCCACGTTAGATCGTTGACACGTCAGCAATCAATATCTCCTACCAACAGCTTTCGATCCTTTTCTACTCTTTTCCTTTTCAGGTTTTGAGTGGAGGTAGAAAGTTTTGGAGAGTATAAACTTTCGATATATTAAATTATAATTCTTCTTACAAGCATCGACCAATTTCCAGACATTTTTGCTTGTTATTCAACTAAATATCTGTATTTAAACACAAAAAAATAGCATACCATATTGGTTATTCAAATATTTTACTGAATTAAGTCACATGATAATCAACGGCATGTTCACCTAAGTTCGGACAAAATCACCAATTTATTTTATAATGTAAAAGCATGACACATAATAAAAATTTATCAATAAAGAACTTATCTTATTAATTATCTTGTTTATGTTTTATTATATTTCAAAGAAGCATATTCATATTAACTTAATGTTACTTGGAATTAAGTATTAAAGTCATTAATAGTAAACTATTTGACATTATGCAAACTATTTATGTTCCTTTTCTTAATTTAAATTGGAGAGGACCATTTTAGCTAATACAACGAAATATTAGAGAATCATATAGTTTTATTCAACCTATTTCTGCCAAAAAGTGTAAATACAGTATTTTAAAAATAACTGTAGTTTTCATTTCATATATATAATGATTGAACTAGTCCTTTATATTCAAAGCAATGAAGGAATATAGGCAATAATTATAAATTTTAGTTAATTTCATAAAGTGAATAATTTAATTATGATATAAACAAATTATTAACTAATATAAAGATTACAGACAAAAGTAAATTTAAAGTACACATTACATAAAGACAAAATAATTAAAATAATTAAAAATAAAATGATTGTGATTGGATCAGCATATTATTTTGATTAACTTATAAAGTATTTTTAATATTTAATTTGTAATGATAGTCAAAATTCAAGTGTACTACTCTTTATATATGTTACACTATTAATTGAATATTTACTAAATATGAGATTAACTATTCAATTTATATAACACTAGGTATTTAAGTTATTTTCCAAAGAGGTTAGGTACCAAATTATTCGAAGACATAAATTTCAGAGACTTATTTTTGCCGCTTGTCTATTTGTTTGTACCATATTTTCTCAAACATGATATGCCTAAATATGATTTACTAGCTTGTTGTTATCATTTAGTTCTTTAAAATAGACAAATATGGGGTTCTGCCATTTTACTGACGCAATTCAGAGTTGAGTTCGGACTTGGGAGTGTGCTCTTGATTTCTTCTGCCGCTAAATCACACACTCACCGCCGCACGTGGATCATCCGTCTCTCCCATGTGTCCACCTCATCGACGGTTCTGTCGGCGATTATCAAAGAAAATCTAAAAAGGTGTGAAACAAACCTTTGCCGACCCCATACGGATCCCGAGATCACTGGGTACATTTGATTTCGTGTTTTACATTTTTGGTTTTGGTTTAGTTTTTTCTCTAATTTCTTTCTTTGGGACCGACTCTCTCTTGTAAGCACATGCTTGTCACTACACTCCAAATTAAGTGGCGTAAGCAGTGACAAAATCACCAAAGTGTGGCCTATTGCCACGCACGCAAATGGACTTCAATGCGTGACACGTGTCTCTAACGTGATAAAAATGACGCGCTTGTATTCTAGAGGTCGTACCTTCCACGTGGCCCTCGCCCGCCCTAGCCTCTATAAATTGCTGCCTTTCCCTTATGTTCTAAGTTTCAAGAGCCGTCACAATATTTCACGGCAAAGAGAAGGTGGGCGAGAGAAAAACCTTATTTATAATTTTATACTGAAGAAGGGTAGAATGGTAAAAATGTTGACGGCGGCGTTAGATTTACCACCCGGGTTCAGGTTCCATCCGACGGATGAGGAACTGGTTAAGCACTATCTCTGCCGAAAATGCGCCTCGCAGCCGATTGGTGTTCCGATTATCGCCGAAATCGACCTCTACAAATATGATCCTTGGGATCTTCCAGGTATAAAATCGAAGTTTGCACCCAATTCTTCTCTGAAGTGGCTCCTTCAATATCATCCTTTGTACTTTTTCTGATTGATTTGATTTGTGAATTGTTATAACATTCAGGTATGGCTTTGTACGGTGAGAAAGAGTGGTACTTCTTTTCACCGAGGGACAGGAAGTACCCAAACGGTTCGAGGCCGAACCGGGCAGCAGGAACTGGGTATTGGAAGGCCACTGGAGCGGACAAGCCAATTGGTCAACCCAGGCCGCTCGGAATAAAAAAAGCTTTGGTGTTTTACTCGGGTAAAGCCCCTAAAGGAGAGAAAACCAATTGGATTATGCACGAGTATCGTCTCGCTGACGTTGATCGTTCCATTCGCAAGAAAAACAGTTTAAGGGTATATTGGCCATTTCCTCCACGCTTTTAATCTATATTATTGGACAGATTCATTAGTCTTCGGACGTAGTAGGATTAAGATGACCTTTCTGACCTTCCTTTAAAGAGCTACTAAAACCGAGTTGAAGACGTTTACCCAAGATCGTAAATTCTTAATGAGCCGTTTAAAATGATATGTTAGAATATGACAGATTACTGTCACGTTAGCACACGCCAATAATTAATTTTTTTCCCCGATGAGGAAAATATTCCTTCTTATCTCTGCTTTTATGTTGATTTGGGGCAAAGTAACACTTATGATGTGGAACACGAAATCTATAATAAACTAAGTCAACGGTCCTGTTTCTGGTTGCAGCTTGATGATTGGGTGCTCTGCCGCATTTACAACAAGAAAGGTGTGATTGAAAAGCAACCGCCCGCCGCCATCAGTAACTGGAAGAAGACGGAGTCTATGGAGTTGGTAGAGGAGGATACGAAGCCGGAGATCATGCCACCTCCGCCGTTACTTCCCTCAGCTTCCGCCGCCGTAGCAACCATTAATGAGCCGCCGAGCGATTACATGTACTTTGAGGCGTCTGATTCGATGCCAAAGTTGCATACGGATTCTAGCTGCTCTGAGCACGTAGTGTCACCGGAGTTCACGAGCGAGGTGCAGAGCGAGCCGAAGTGGAATGACTGGGGGAGTGGGAGCTCTGTCGATTTTGCGTTCAAGTACATCGATAGCGGCATGGACAGTATATTCGCGTCGCAGTTTCAGGGGAATACTCAGATGTCTCCGCTTCAGGACATGTTCATGTACCTTCCGAAGTCGTTATAAATTCACCGTTGGAGGAAAGTACATATTCTTTTCGGTGCAATCGCAGGGCAACACGAGACTAAGGCCTATGACTGTGCCTGTGCGAGACCGTATATAATTATTTAGCTAGCAGTAAGTAGCCACAAGACTGTACAATGGGCGATTTGGCAAAATTGGAAAAGATTATCATGTGCATTGTACATAATTAGGTAGCAGATAATATATGGGGAGAGGTCACGTGGATGGAGTTGGGTTTAAAATTTACAGTGCAAGACTTTTCTTTTGGAAAAATTATGAATGTATAACTACATTTGCTCAGGCTTTGAAATGAGATCCGAGTAGACACGAATAGTATTTTACACATTTCAACAGTTTGTGTATCTAATGTTCCGTTCCTACCTCGTTATCTCTTATTAAACATGCACAAATGGACATATCTACAGAAAAATGATTAAAAACAAGTCTCGAAAGATGAGTATATTCATGTACCATTGCTCTATACCATGGCGTGTTAAAATGGAACGACGTTTTCTATCTATTCACAAATGAAAATAATCTCAACTTTTAAATAGCCTGACATCTGAAACTGAACTTCCTACTTATAATAGCAGCATAATTAACCAACTGAAATAACCAACCCCACTGCTTTATGGGTTCAGGTGCTCTCAAGTAAATATGCTTTTAACGCTAATCGCCTGCCCTACTCCCTTCCTCCAGGCAGGGGCTCGATGGTGTGGCGGGGTATCCGTGCGACTTGGCACATAGTGACTCAGGGTCTGCAATGGCGGATCGGGGATGGCCAGACGCCTAGTTTCTGGCTTGACCCTTGGGTCACGGGAGTTGGCCCCCTTCTCTCCCAGTCTACACAGGCCATCCCAGCTACTCACCTTAACCATCGGGTCAGCCATTACGTGACACCCACTGGTCAATGGAATTTGGACGCCGTTCAGGCTGTCCTTCCGCCTCCGGTTTGTCGAGCTATAGCCGGCATGTTTCCTCCCTCTCCGCTTTTGGGCCCAGACAGATTAGTTTGGGGCGCCTCTGACCATGGCTCCTTCACTATTGCTTCGGCCTACTCCCTGCTTCTGGGGCCCCCGTCTGCTGATCCGTCTGGAATTTGGAAGGCCATTTGGCAGTGGACGGGTCCTCAGCGGGTGCGTTCTTTCCTATGGCTGCTTGCGAAGGATCGCTTGATGAGTAATCAGCAACGAGTGCGCCGTCACCTCACCGTCGACGGTCTCTGTGCTTCTTGTTCCCAAGAAGAATCCTCGCTGCACGTTGTTCGTGATTGTCCCATTGCCCGCCGTGTGTGGGTTTCCCTCCAGTCGGACATTGCCACTTCGGCTTTCTTTGCGTCTCCGGCCAAGGATTGGCTGCACACCAACATCCTCCAGCATCGCCGAGTACAGGGCCAGGATTGGGCGCTGCTTTTTGGATTGACCTGCTGGTTCCTCTGGTCTTGGAGGAACAAAGGTATTTTTGATTCCACCTTTGTACGACCTACCTCACCTTCTTTCATTATCTTGTCTTTTGCAGCTCAGGTTCAGCAGGCCTTCGGTTTACGCAGTATGGGCATTCCCGGCCTCAGCCCTCGCCAGGTGCAACAGATCGGTTGGAGCCGACCACAAGTTGGATGGATCAAGCTGAACACCGACGGCGCTAGTAACCGTGCCCATTTCACAGCGGCAGCTGGTGGACTCCTCCGCGACAGCACCGGCAATTGGCAAGGCGGCTTCTCCCAGCATATAGGATGGTGCTCCCCGCAGTCTGCGGAGCTTTGGGCAGTATACACCGGGCTCTCCTTGGCTTGGCGTTTGGGTTTTCGACGTCTCGAGCTCGAAGTGGACTCGTTGGAAGTTCATCAGCTCCTTTCTTCTGTGCTGTCCCGGTCTCGGTCGGACAACCCTATTGTCATGGGTATCCTCGACCTTCTCGTCCGGAACTGGACTGTTGTTCATCGGCATGTGCACCGAGAGAGCAACAGATGCGCGGACTGGCTAGCTACCCAGGCCAGTACTGGC
>JAOTIZ010000002.1:7153015-7170554 GCA_027123425.1 Erythroxylum panamense | reverse complement strand
CTCACCAGAATTTGCTTTAAAACAGTGGATCCCAATCAGTAATAATTCAAACAAGCATACCATGCAGTTTAAATATGTAATCCATGAATACTTTCGCCATCTCTTGGGTTGTGTAAGGGTGTTTGATTGCCATAAAATGCGCATACTTACTGAACCTATCCACAATGACAAAGATCGATGACTTCCCATGAGAAGGTGACAATCCTTCTATTAAGTCCATTGTGACTTCTTTCCAACACCCCTCCGGCACCTATAACGGCTACAATAACCCTGGATAAGCCGCATGATCATACTTATTTCTTTGACATACCGCACAATTCTTGATATGATTTCTCACATCCCTAGCCAGTTGCTTCTAATGGAAGAGACTTTTTACTCATTTAATCGTTGCTGTCACCCTAAATGTCCTCCTTTCGAGCTGTCATGCGCCAATGTTATTATTTTCTCCCAAAGACCTTTGTCACAGCTCACTATAATTCTTCCCTTCCACCTTAACATTCCCTGCTTCCATTTGTAATTTCCCATAGGAGTATCGGCAGTTTCTAACCTTTTGATGAGGTCTTTAATGGTCTTATCCTTCTCCCAACCCTGTCGAATTTCATTCAACATGGTTACTTGCATTTGTGATTCAACCATCGTAAGTAATTGAAGGCTTGAGACAGGATAGGGCATCTGCAACCAAGTTCTCCTGTCCTCTTTTGTAATTGACCTCAAAGTCGTACCCAATCAACTTCAGAAGCCAGTTTTGTTGGAATGGTGTGAAGATCCTTTGCTCCAGAAGGTATTTCAAACTCCGGTGATCGGTTTGTATACGGAAGGATCTACCACTCATAATGGTGCCACTGTTTCACCACTTTGATAATGGCTAAGAATTCTTTTTCGTATGTTGACAATCCTTAATGTTTAGGAGCTAATTCCTTGCCCATATAGGCTATTGGTCGACTCTCCTGTTGTAAAACTATTCCGATCCCCTTGTCACACTCGTCTGCCTCAATCACAAATATTTTAGTGCAGTTCGGTAACTCTAGTACTGAGGCTGTCGTCAACCTTTCCTTCAGCTGTTCAAACGCCTCCTGTTGTTCCTCCTTTCATTCCTAACTCCCCACTTCTTGTTTCTTCAACATAGCATTAAGAGGTTTCTCCAGGACCCTATAGTGTTTAATGAACCTTCTGTAATAACCCGTCAACCCGAGAAACCGTCGGAGCTCCTCAACGAATGCGGTTGGGGCCATTATTGAATAGTCTCTATCTTCTTAGTGTTCGTGGCTACACCCTTTAACGCACACCGCGGAAGGATTGATGTCGATTTGATGGTGCTTTCGATGGGTGTCTTGTTTTGGTGTGTTTTCAATCTTAAGGAATTAAGAAGGATGAAAATTTCGAATTCAACAATCAAGAAAAAATAAGGATACTCAAGGTTTGATTTCTACGACACCTCTTAGAAACTTGTTCCAAACAATACCGATGATCAAAATAAAATCAAGAGAAATGAACAATCGACACGCCATAATTGGAAAAGCAATTGATAAGTGAAAGATGATTTGAAAGGTAACAAGAACAAGAGAATAATGTTTCTCCCTATTGAAGCTGACGACACTTTAGCAATTCTGATCTAAAAGTTTCGAAAATTTGACTTAAAAACACATATTTATACCTAGGTTAAATAATAACAGGTTGGGCTAAAATACATGGAAGCCCAAAATAAAATAAAGTCCAAAAATTAAATAAATAAGTCTGATGTGTGGTGCCACTACTGGATCCATATGCTCTTGGACTTAAGTGAATTAAATAGCCCACTCCCACTAATAAAATAAGTGGTGCACCAAACACTCCTTGAACTTAAGTGATGAACCATTAAAATAGCCTAAGTCTTCTTATCTTTAAGCTTCAAGTATATCCGGTCCAAGGATTTGAGTTAAAGGGATTAGTTTGGGCTCAATTCCATTAAACTCTCCTCCAGTAGGCTTGGAGCTCGCCATTCTCTCCACAAATTGGCCCACACACGCATAGAAAGCCTCCTTGAGTCTCTCAGTCCTAGCTTTGGACATAAGTCTAACTGGAATGACAAGCTCGCCCCCATTACGCATGCCATCTCCATGGTGATCCTTGCTCCTGCTCACATCAATCCCTCCCTCCTCAAGAAGATTCGTCCTCGAATTTGAATCCATATCATAAGGAGAAAGATCAGTAATATTAAAAATTGCAGAAACAAAATACTCACTTGGCAGGTCAATCTTGTAGGCGTTGTCATTTATCTTCTCTAACACTTGGAACGGACCATCACCCCTATGATCCAAAGCAAAAACACTAGGCAAAGCATCAAGAGGGTTAGTGTCAGAAACTAAACACTCTCTGTATCTCACCACTATTAGTGCTCTTTTCTCTCTAGTTACTCTCCTCAAGTATTTTCCCTTAGCAAACAAGCTCACCTTTTTCTCTCTCTCTTCTTTTTTCTCTCTGAGCTCTTCTCTCCTGCACATCTCACTTTCTTTTCCTCACCTGTGCAGTCACTCCCCATTATGCCAAACTCAATTTTCTTTTGGGCCTCTTTTATCTCTTCACTTTTTTTGTTCTCACTACCTAAACCCTCCTCACTTTTACTTGATTTGATTTGGTCCAGGTACAATTTACGAGGTGATAAAGGTAGTAGAATGAAGTTCATACACTTAAACTTAAAGGAGTACCTATTGGTATACCCATCATGTGCTATCCTCTTGTCAAATTGCCAAGGCCTCCCTAATAGCAAATGTCCTGCCTCTATGGGTATCACATCACACAACACCTCATCCTCATACCTCCCTACAGAAGTTAGCACCAGTATCTGTCTAGTCACCTTCACATCCGCACTATCATTAAACTATTGTAAATTATATGGCTCCGGATGTTTCCTACATGTCAAGCCCAATTTTTCCACCATAGTTTGACTAGCCCTATTGGTACAACTACCTCCATCTATGATTCAGTTACACACCTTTCCACCCACCAAACACCTTGAATATAATAAGTTCTCCCTCTGATCCAAAATCTCATCTCTAACTCTAACATTTAACACTCTCTTAACTACAAGTGCTTCTCTTGTGAGAGTTCTTTCCACACATTCATCATCATCATCACAATCACTATCACATGGCAAATCCTAGATAGAATTCCACTACACGATACTCTTTTATCATATGCAACCAAGTCAATGCTAAGTGACACAAAAATAACACCAAAGCAACATCCCAACAACCCTTACACATCCAAATGAATCTTTATATCCATTCAATTATACACAAATACAGAAATCAACTAAGTGAAATCCCAAACTTGAAAATTGACAAAGTAAGTCTTCTATTGCCTTTCCTTCCCTTCCTCTTTAACTTTGTTTGACTCACCAACTAAAAACACCAAAAATATACCTCTCAATCCCACTTCCATCCTTATAATTTCATTTCTTCATAAGCAAATTAAGAAGAGATAAAGGTGAAGGAAAAATCCCTAACTTTTACCTTGATTTTTACCTAAGATTGACTTGATTTCTTATATGAAAAGTGATGGGATGAAAAAGGTGAAATGGAGAGGAGAAAAATCTGAACTTAGAGCCCACAAAATGTCGTGCATCTCCCCTCTCCATATCCCCATTCCAAAATTTTCAAGACTCACACTTATGCTTAATTCCTATTGGACACATATGTTTTATTATTATTGGTCACACATGCCTTAATCCAATTGGTCCATGTGTTAACTTTAGAAAAATTACATATTGGTTCTTCTTCTTCCCTTACTTCCCACATAGGCCTACAATATTATCAATTAATTTCATTCCCTATGTCTTAATTTTCTAATATAATAAATTTAATACAATTTGGTTAATTATTCCGGGAGTTATACCCAAACTACAGGTTGTTCAAAGACAGGGACAACAGCTATAACTCAACTTCAAGTCAGAATTCAAAAACCTTAGAGGTACAATAAAACTTCGGTTCCTTCATCAAAAACATAAGCTAAACAAGTTAACAACAATCAGTTTATCACAATTAACTAACAAAGTTGTTCAATCTCCAAGTTTAGACTTCTGCTAGATCAAATATTACTTGAATGGATGACAATTTTAGCATTCGAGAGAATATTTCTTCAAAATCAATGTCCTTTTCATCAAATCCCTTTATGACTAGTCTAGCTTTGTACCTTGGTCTTAGAATATTCTCTTCTATTTTGAGCCTATATAACTATTTAGTTTCATGACTTTTCTTCCTTTAGGTAAATCCATGAGATCATGAGTCATTCTCTTGTAAGGATTCAATTTTCTCTTGCATAACTTTCTTTCATTCTTGCTTATTGTTGTCAATTATATCTTCATCAATGACAGTCATATACCATATGGAGAATATCTACTGAAGGATTGTCTCTCCTTAGATCAGTCTTTAGTTTTGATCTACTCATTTTGATCTCCCTTTTGATTGTTATTTACTGTCGATGGAGAGGCATGATCATCGATACCAACGCTATCATCTCATATCATAGGAAGTGGAATAAGATCAAAATGATTGGCAATTCTATGTTTGATGTTTTTTGGCTTCTACATGTATTCAATAGTATGGTCCTTAAAAAACATAACGTCTTTACTTCTGATAATTTTTCTATCGATATGATCCTATAATCAATATTCAAGTTCATCTTTTGGTGTTCCAAGGTAAATGCACCAATTGGTCTTTGCATAAAGTTTGGCTCGTTCATCTTTAGAAATATGAACAAATCATTGACACTCAAATATCTTTAAATGGTTATCAGAAACCTTCTTCCTATACCAAACTTATTATGAGATATCTATCTCCATCTAAAGGGACTGATGGTGAAAGATTGATAAGATCAACGAAGTCTTTGCGGCCTCACTCAGAATGACCTGAATAGCTTGACATGAGAAAGCATACATTGAGCCGTTTCTTTAATGATGTGATTCATTCTCTCCTCGGTAGTATCATTCAATTGTGGTATCTTATATGGTGTCTTCTTGAGTCTGGTAACATAGAATATGTAATAATCCTCAGAGTCCTAGATACTCCAGCATTATTAGCTCATATACATTTTAATTTCTTACTAATCACTTATTCTACTCTAGCAAGAAACTTCTTAAAGGCTTCAACTACTTGGAATTTTAATTCCAATAAGAATATATCTATACTTTTCTGAAGAAAAACAAACATCAGTATAAACCAAATTAAGAACATGTTTTCTCCTAGTAGCATGTACAAGTTCACGAAATGAAACTTTATTTTGTTTTCCAGCTTAATAACTAGTGCAAGGATCAAAAGTTTTACCTCTGATATTATGGAGATGTTGCTTTCAAGCAAAAGTTTATAATCCATTTTCACTAATGTATCCAAGTCTTCTATGCCATAACTCCAAGTCTCCAACAACAATATTTATCTCTTTTTTTTACATATTTTTCCTCGTATTACACGTAAGCAGGATCCTTTCATTCTTCCTCTGAGTCACAATCAAAGAATGAGAGCTTTCATTTTTCATTGCAAAATCATCATCGTTGAGTTTTATTATTGAGATAAGATTGAGCATATATTTGGATTTTGCCTCACATCATTTAATGTAAGCTCATAACCTAAGCTTGTTAAAATGATATCTTCCCATGCCAATAATTTGACATTTGTCTTCATTCTCCTTCTTTACAATGCCAAAATCTTATGTTTTTAGGATTACGGGAAATGCTTATATGGTGAGACATGAATGGAGGTAGCAAAATCAATAGTCCATGATTCATCGTTGTATGTTAAATTGAGATAATTGCCAATATCGATGAAGAAAACATATTTTTTTAGCCATAATGATGATATTTCTATCTTCTTCTTCTATTTAATCTATTATGGATTAAATTTTTCGACCTTTGGTCTCTCTAAAAAATTCAATGCTTATATTTCTTATGGCCTAATTTTTTACAATAGTAACAAACAAGTCCGACAGGACTTTGACAGTGCCGGCCCTGGGCAAGGGCCAGCAGGGCACCTGCCCAGGGCCCATGACAAGGAGGGGCCCCTAATCTCATGGTAAAATTTTTTTTAGAGATATAAATAAAAAATATTAATAGCTCCAAAAGAATTGTCCACAAGACAACAGCACAAACCCAATAATTAAGTAGCATGCAGGCCCATTAATGATGCATTTATCATGTCCTTCCTTTTGGAGCTATTAACACATTCAGTACTGAAAAGGGCCCCCATTCAATAACATATATATGCTAGCCTATTTCCTATCAACTGAATAGATTTTGTAAAGATACCACGTTCCTATAAGAAAATTAAATGTTATGATCATTTAATATTTGGTTTAATATGTACACTTATAAATTGAGTCATTTACGTTTTATACAAACATATAAACTTAAGTATACTGCCGATTTATTAGGGTCTTTTTTTATTTCGTTCAATTTATTAGGGTCATTTTTTTATTTCGCCCCGGGCCTATAAAACGATAGGAACGGCCCTGGACTTTGATCCACCTTTTGACTGATTTTGAGCTTTATTTGAATGACATTTGCCTCTTAATGTCACGTGGAATATCAACCTTTTCTTTTATCTTATTCATTCAGAAGTCTTATCATTACATTGAAAATTTTCCATTGGGAATAAAATTATTGAAAGTGACTACAAGTGTATCCTAACTCTCAAATAATGATCTCATTATCAATTGTCATTTTTATAGGCGGGCTAACCGGATCCATCTCTTATCAACTAAAAGTCAACAAGCTTGATCCAATTTTGACGGACTCTGGGCAGAGTTTGAACTTTTCTTTTGAAAATTTTGAATTTTGGGTCAGGTTAAAGTTCGGGTTCAAAATTAAAAAAAAAAATTATCATTTTTTATTTTTATAACTTAAAAAATAGAAATTAAACTTAAGGTCAAGCTCAGGCTTACGCTCAATCTCAAGTTCAAGCCATATGCTTCACATCTAATCAGGCTTCATGTAAAGCCTGAGCCCAAATGTATCCCTAAGGTCTTTTTCTCACCTGATAACCAACCCTAACATTAAAAATGAAAAGAATAAAAAACTCTTGTTGACAAGTCCTATAAAACTATTTAAGTGCTTAATCATATTTTGGTCATCTTGGTATTGCAATTTCACTAATTTTCTCATAAGATGCGACGTATTACAGATGTCTCTTTTGAATCATTGAATCAAGTTTTAACCATAATTTATAGGCAATCGTGTAATTCAACATATGTTCAAACGAAATTTGATCTATGCCTTTTCAAATCATAGCCATAACTTTTTGATTCAATTGTGGCTCTTCTTTGTCATTCTTTCCCTTTGGTTTTTTGGCATTAGTAATTAGCTCATGTAATTCTTTACGATACAAATGTAATCAACTAATATTTGGTTCGTTCATACGCAGTCTATAAATCGTGTATTCTGGTGATGTTATACCGGTGCTATGTGACTTTTGATGCCAAATTAACGATTAATCATACATCTGATATTCTATTTACGTATTCAACTAGCAACAGAACGAAACAAATATAGGATATATTCAGAGTTCTGTGACAGGCATTTGCACTCTGTTGGTATGTCATATGGAGCAATTTACATCCTATGAAGGTCCGGAAAGAAAAGGACTCTGCAAATCGCCAGTAATTGAAGAGTTGTATGTATTACTATCTCAAGTAGCATCAAGCTATTTTATTCATTTATTGTTAGGTGAGTTGCGCTTGATTTCAATCAGTTCTCTGGGCTGCTCATAAACAGTGGCTGCGGGGCAATGATCCTCAATGATACCAAAATTGGCTGCATAAGGCTGACAAAAACCCTCGTTATAATCACGGCCCACACTGTTAATAGAAAAGGAAAAACATCTGGTGAGAAAGCCCCCAGTATAGATGTATCAAAGGAAGAATATTACTAGAGGATGATCACTTGGGAAGTGTATTGCAATTTGCAGGCGCCCATCCAATGAGCTGCTTCTCATTGTCGTAAATCACCAGTTTGTCTTGCAAGAATATATCTGTTAATGATGAGAGAGTAGGTTGAATGTGAGAACATGTAATTTGAGGCACATAACTCTGGTTAGATAGGTGTGTTTGGCAAAGTAAGCACATAACCTCCAATCAGATTGAGATTTCCTAATCCTTTTTCAGTACCGTTCAAAATCCCAAAACAAACATTGCCGTTTTTCTGAAAATGATGCAGTTACACGATCAAATGAGTATAAATGGTTTCTGTATGTAAGCAAAAACTTTATATATATATAAAAAAAAGGTCAAATTTTGTTTCGACATCTAGAAGTGCTCACCGAGACAATGAGATAATGCTCAGGTGGTAGCAGTAGCTGAACATTCTTTGCATTTTTAAAGCTTAGAGCTAAAGGTTTGAAGTAACTCTTAGCATCATTAATGGATTTGAAGGGTTTGCGGCCTTTCCAGCAAATTGGGAGGGTTTTATCTTCTGGTGCATCTTTCAATGGCTTTCCACTCAGATCTTTCTGAATCTGAGAAGTAAAGAATTTATTAGGGCCTGCAAGAAATTGAATTGATTAATTATGTAATGCTTCTCTCTGGCTCTTATCTTACCAGATTCAGGGTGGTTTTGTAAACTTGGCTGCTAAAATAGGTGTAAGAACTCCCACTGTCAATGGTCAATTGTAGTCCACTCGCACCAGTAGGCTTTCCCCCAAAAAGAAGATCAGCAGGCCCCGATATGTAATAATTTCTGATATAAATTTTCAAGAATGAATATTCCAATTAGATGACGAAAATGCATGAAAGATAATTACACGTCCTAAAGAACAGAATGAGGGAGCTTACTCTGTGCTGTGTAGCATTGGTGCCCAAGAAGTTCCTTTAGATGGTACAAAATGATCTCCAAGGAATAAAAACCCGCCCCCTTGGCTGCTCAAACAGTGTCCAATTACATTCTTGGTTATATTGAGGGCTCTAAGTTGCGAAACAAAGCTTGTTTCTCCTTTGCCAAGTCCTAAGACACCAGCAGTCGTAGGAGAAGGATGTGCACCGAAAGGTATTTCCTGATGATACCCACAGCTGTAGGTAAAAGCATCAGCCATGATGAAGTGGAATAGTGTACAGGTTGCTAAAGTTGATTCTTAGAAAATGTTCAGCCACATGGCAACTTATAGAACAAATTTCAAGTAATTCCAAAGTTGAGTTCATTCTCAATCTTCTACATGATGCTAAATGACCAAATTCCACAGAAGACATTCCAAACTAAAGAAAACTTCAGATGTCAACTT
The DNA here is from genome assembly GCA_027123425.1 of Erythroxylum panamense. NCBI lineage: Eukaryota > Viridiplantae > Streptophyta > Magnoliopsida > Malpighiales > Erythroxylaceae > Erythroxylum > Erythroxylum panamense. The sequence goes on along the minus strand of JAOTIZ010000002.1, from coordinate 7,161,318 downwards.
TTATCATTATCCAAATCAAATTCGACAGATCAACTGATACTGAAAGTTAGTTATGCACCCAACGGCAAGGGGGAAACTAAACAAGCAAGAAAGTCATCCAAGTTGATGGAGTCAGTAAATAATTCAGACACCAACTTTAATCAAGACAAATTAACTGAAATTGAGGGTTCGCTACATACCCAAAAGCAAGGGCGGGTCTGATAACAGTGCCATTGATTAATGGGAGGGGGAATGAGTCCATGACCAGTACTCCAGTAGATGATCCTCCATCAGCATATTTGAGCTCATAGTCACATTGATCGTTTGCATCCTGACAATTCCTCGTTGGTAGGTTGATGGCCTGACACAGTCGGTTTGAACAACGCATCGCATTGTGATTTGGTCGATATTGCTTGGTCCGAGGCTGTAATACACAAAAGGAAGCCTTGACTGAGGACAAAGTTAGGAGTTTGTCAACAACAGCAGTTGCTACAACAAGAAGACATTACTTTACCAGAGTGCAGCTAGTGCAAGGCGCATCACATTGGACCCAAGAAAGGTCACTCCCAGTGTCAAAATCGAAGTCATAAGTCTTGGGAGGGTTGCCTATGTTAACTAACGCAGCATAGTACCTGCCAATTTACAGACAACAGAACACGTTAAGTTTGTCCAGGATCTTAAGGTGGCCAAAAGGACAAAAAAAAAAAGAAATTAATTACACGACATCTTGCTGATTGGAAGAGACCGTTAAGAAACACAAATTAGCGCAAGAATTCACATTTGGAAACTTTTTTGGCCGAAACATCCATGAGCGAGTTAAATGCAACAGCATTGAGACTTACAAAGCAATTGCCAAAACAAGGATACTCAGACCGGGATTGACCAGAGCACATGCAATCAATCAATCTCTAACACAAGAAAAATCACAAATTCAGACAAATTACAGATACCCAGTAACGTTCTAAACCCAACAAACCACAAATACAGCCAAAAAGTAAAAAGGGACTTGGGACGTCCAAAGAAACAGTTGAACAAAGGGAAGACAACGAAGAACAGAAATAAATAGGCAATCAACTGAAATCAAGATTAAACAAGAGATTACCCAAGAGGATAAACATTTCCGATGACTTTGAACAGAACGGAAGAGTCGAAAGGATTATTGGCAGCCGTCGGTTGGGTTGACTTTTTTTTGCTGAATGGTAGAAAAGTTTCCGAGGAAGTCCCCCGAAATATTGTCGTCGAGACAACAAAGAACAGAACCAATCCCAACGGTAAACCGATCCCACTGTTCTTTCCCATTTCTTATCGGCCTGTATATCTATCAACAAGTGGGCCCTGAAGTTACTAAAAGAGTAGAAACAGAAAAGGAGAGGCAGAGAGTGAAGTCTACTCGGCTTTTGGCTGATGACACTAAAAAGGTCTCAACTTTATTATATAGACGAGTGGATGTGTTAGTCGCAATCTCCACGTGCGTTCATGAGGGAAAAGCTACAAGGGGTTTGGTTCGTGGGTCGTTGTGAAGTTTCAAGGTTGAAACCCAGATTTTCCAGAATCTAGAGGGAAAGAGAGAGAGACAGTTAAAAAAAAGAAAAGTTTTCTGTTGGCTTTCCCAAGAAAGATGAGGAAGGGAACAATCGGTGGAATATTGAATCTTTAGAAGTTTAAACGCGTTTGCTCGTGTCAGCGTTTGAGACGCGGGTAAATGACTCCTGAAATGAAATCCCTAGATCGGCCTCATTCTTGCAGCTTTTAGATCATGTAAGAACAGGGTTTACAAGGACAAAATAATCTTTTAGCACTAGTTTTAAAATCAAGCGACTGGGAGGAGGTAGGTGTCATATGTAGGAGTTGATGAAGAAATATGATATTATTATGATGCTGGGCCTATAATAAAGGTGTTCATACTTCAATTTCAGACTGTTAGCTGATGGGGTCTTGCCTATAATAATGGTGTTCATACTACATACTGTGAGCAGTTGGGGTCTCTGGTCTAGCTCTTTTTTCTTTTTCTTTTCTTTATTAGTAAAGATCAGTTATTGTTTGTTTTCATTAATATACCTCATTTAAAAAATAAGCATTTAAGTGGACGAAGACTTTTATTTTTAGGCTTCATGTTCTAAAATAATACCTAACCAATTAAAAATTGTAGAATAGGAACTGATACAGTCCACTAGCGTTTCTACAGAAGTGGGGTTATCCCAAAATTATTAAGCGGAATCAGGCGACATCTAGAAACTGGTCAAACTCGCTATGTCTTTAAGAAATGGTCAATTTTGATACAAAAAGATTTCAAAATAAGGTTGCGGTATTACCGAATCAAAGGATTCTTCCTTTTACACACTATCTGTATGGCAATCAGAAATAAGAAAACGGAACATAACCATTTTTTTGCAGTTAGATGTGATTACCAGGTACATACCCATCTGTATAGCTATCCAATACTACTTGCCATTTAAATTTAATTATACCAAACTACCCTAGTAAAATCATTCCCCAGGCAAGAACATTTCCTTCATTAGTTCACCTAATTAGCTTTTTTTTTTACTTTAATTGATTGTATTCTACCAATTAAACTATGCATATAAGAAATTTGTTTCCAGCAAAACTTGTTCTTTTATTATGTTTTTTAATATAATAATCATTAGTTTGTTTAATTGATCATTGTCTCATATTTATAGATGATGTCAAAGATTATTAACTATTTTTTTTTTAGGGGAATTATTAACTATTCTTTAACAGTTAACAATTGAAAGGTCATATCCCAAATTTACTAGGCTTATCTTTTCATTACATCCCCTGGTCATATATAATGAGTTTAGTTAATAAAATTTCTGCATGTTCTCATACTTTCTTTTAACTTGTATGACCTGTATACAATGAGAGCTCATGGTTATATATCTGTTAGGGATATATAATATCTTGATTAACGACTCGAGTACTTCAATCTCCTTTGATCTTATTTATTTCATCGTATTATTAACGTATTTAATTCTCTTATTAAGAGTTGGAGGCCACTATTGAATATTAAAAAAATTTATACGAGTTACCTTTAATTTAAATTCTCTTCAATTGAATTTAATTTATTTTCTTAGAATTTTTTAGTAAGATTGTATCAAATATAATCTTCTAGTGACCTTCTAAAATAACAAACCTTAAATTTAGTTCTTAAAATTTTGATAGGATTTTTAAGGTTATAATATAAGATTCACCTAACCCCTTAGGTCTCCAACAATATAAGTTAAGATCTTGTGACTTACATTAATCCTTTTTTTATGATCGTTTATGCACACATGACTATAGTCATATGCTATGGTATTAACTCCTATTAATTTGAAGCGTATTTCTTTTTATAAATGCAATACGGTATAGATGTTAGTTCAAACATACTTAATATTTAAGTTGAGTTTACTTGTCTGCTGTTAAATTTATCTTTCTCAACTCTCACCTGACAACTAAAGACAAATATAGTGACCATATTATCACTCTAAACCAATTTCCTTTTAATTTATCATCTAAATCAGCATTCTTAGTTTAAGTTTCTTACTTTAGCTCTAAATTATAACCTTGATAATAAACTTAAAACATGTCTCGTCTCCAATCATCACAAATATTAGATGTGATTGCCTGTATGAGATGGACAATCTTTTATTTTTATGGCATACTCTTTAATTTATGTGAAAAATATGTCATATAAAGTATATACATTTCATAATCAAGTAGTAAGTAATGCTTATTACTTAATAAACAATGTCATCAATTATATTTCAATATTTGTGTCATCCTAGTGACTTTATATGCTCAATATATATATCTAAAAAAATAGGTTTTATTATTTGTTCTTCCACCATATCTTATTTAGATGTATACTTTACGTTCACTTCTCTTTGTGAAACTATATCTTTCATATAATTGCACTTGATATCTATATCATCATCATCATCACAACCAATCCGAAGTTCCGCAACAAAGTGGGGTCTAGAGAGGTTTGATAGTATGCAGCCTTACCCCTACATAGTAGAGAGATTGTTTTCAATAGATCCATATGTAGATGTGACAATAAAAGAGTGATGCATGTTAAAGAGTAGATAAGTAAAACTGATACTCTAAAAAAAATTTGTGCATAAAATTACCCAAAAATTTACAGAAATAAATAAAAAATTTAAATATAGTCAAAGGATATACCTGATCATTACCATATCTACTAGTACCTAATACGCTGCAAAGATCGGCTCTTCTCATCGCTAGATAAGTTAGGGGTCTTTGCTTAGAGACCCTGAGGGTAAGACAATCCTTCGGTTTTGGATGGTCTCGTGATCTTTTCCTATCACACCTGTCCTGAAACCAAGTTATAGGCCCGGAAACCTTGTCCAAGCCTTATAATGAAGTTTAGGGTCTTTAGTATAAGTGATTACTACTTGATTGTTACAATTGATTATTATAGGATCAGTATCACTTTGAGTAACTATTAAACTAACTAAGAACAGTCTAATCCATACGACTTCTTGTACTGTTGCTGAAAATTTTTATAAATTCAACTTCCATTGTAGATAAGGTAACACCTGATTGTTTCTTACTTTTTCACCATATAGCATCATTATTAAGAGATAGATTTTCTCTCATCTAAATCTCCTCACTACTTTGCATTTGTATAAACATGTATACTTAGGTTGTTTCCTTGATAACATAATGCATAATCATTACCTTTTAGATACCTTAACATTCTCTTTACTACTTCCAATATGTTTATCCTAGATTTGATTGTTATATGCTCACAATCCTAATAGGGTAACAATTATCTGGCTTTGTGCATATCATAATATACATGAGATTTCTAACTGCACTTGAATGGATAACTTTCTTCATTTGTTCCCTCTTTATGGTGTAGATGGGCACAACTTCTTATTGAGACATTTTCCTTTAGTAATAAGATTATCTATTGGTTTACAATCCTACATACGAAATCATTATAAAATATGTTGAATATAAGTCACTTGATAAAGTAATAATAATCTTTTTAAATTTCTTAAATTTTCAATTTTAAGAATATATGCAACTTTAACCATGTCTTTTAGCTTTCAAATGCCAACAAATTTTGATTTTCTTGACAAACTCGTAATCATTACAAGCAATCAAAATGCCATCCATATATAAATATAAAATTGCAAATTTATCTTTGGATTTCTTAATATACATGTAGCGGTCTTCATCAACCATATCAAAATCATAAGAAATCATTACGTTATGAAAGTGATTATATCATTGCCTTGACGACTGCTTTAGACCGTAAATCAATTTTAATAAATGACAAACTTTATGTTTTTAGCCTATCTCAATAAAACTTATAAGTTATTCCATATAGTTTTTTTTCTTTTTATTATCCATTTAGAAAAGTAGTCTTTACATCCATTTGATATAATTCAAATTCAAAATTATCTATTATGGCTGAGATTAGATAAACTGAAGCAACCTTATAATAGTTGAAAATGTTCTCATCATGATCAATTTTCTCCTATTGTGTATATCCTTTTGTCACAAGATATGCCTTGTATCTTTCATTACTGCCATTAGTATTTTATTTTATTTTAAGAATCCATTTGTTCCCAATATCTTTACATCTATTAGGGAGATTAACCAAGTCCTATACTTGCTTTAAGCTTAAAGAAGTCACTTCATTGCTTGCATCCATTCTTCTTTAACAGGACCACTAAGAGCCTCATGTACATTTCTTAGCTCATCATCTTCTTGTGGAATATTTGTATATATTTCCCCTTGTATTTCAAAATAATGTTGGGGAATTATGCCACAACTTCTTCGACATAGTTCATTAGAAACAAATTCATTAACATCTTGATTATAGTTCATTAGAAACAAATTCATTAACATCTTGATTATAGTTCATTAGAAACAAATTCATTAACATCTTGATTACTCCCACTCGGATAAGGTATAATAGATAAACTTTCAGTGGATTATAATCTTAATTGTCTTTAAGTTAATTCTTCAAGTTCTAAATAACTCTTACTCAGATAAAGACCCTCTTCATAATGCCCCATAATAAAATAATTTTGATCATAAGCTTCATATAGAAATAGGTCTTTTCCTATTTCACCCTCTTTTAGAAAGTCATTTTCTAAAAATATGGAATCTTGTGATTTAAATTCAGTTACACCTTCATTCCCTCGTTCACTTATAAGCACATATCCTTTCGAGTGTTCAGAGTATCTTATAAAGATACTTTTCTTCCCTCTTAGGCCTAGTTTCTTATATTTATAAGAGTTATAATTAACATAGTTAGTACACACCTATGGTCTTAGATGTTCCATATTTGGTTTTCTTCTTGTCTATAACTCATACAAAGTGTTCATAACTGATTTTATGTGTACTCAATTAAGTATGTAAATGGTTACAAGCAATGCAATACCCCTATAAGTGATTAGTAAATTTTCTTGTGCCATCATGAGTCTAACTATTTCCAATAGCTTTCTCTTTTATTGTTTCATAATGTGCTTTTGTTGAGGGGTTCAAGGAATAGTTAATTGTCTTGCTATTCTTTTTTCATCACATAACATATTGAACTTATCAAGAAAGTATTCTTGTTGTCAATTAGTTATTAATGCTTTATTTTCTTGTCAAATTGATTCTCTAACAAATTCATATACTTTATGAATAATTTAATGATTTTGATTTGTGAGAAATTAAATAGACATGACCATATCACGTATAGCCATCCAGGAAAGTGGCGAAGTATACATCCCTAATCTGTGCCTTTATATTCATTAGACTATATATGTTTGAATAAAATAATTACAATAGATAGGAAGCTCGCGTTCCCTTTCTAAATGGTTTTCTTGCCATTTTACTCATTAGATAATGTTCATAAATAGTTAAATCTATTTAATACAAATCATCTAAGGGTCATTATTTAGCTGATTGACTTATTCAAGTTTGACCAATATGATATATTCTAGCATGTTATAAAATTGCATCATTATTAGAATTAATGGAAGATGTAAACAATGAATAACTTATTTTATTCTTTGAATAAACAATATCTAGAATGATAAAATCTTCTAACATAAACCCACGACCATAACAAATGTATCTAAGATATAAATCCATATAACCACTATGAAAATTTACATGAAAACCAAAGCTAAAACTAATTAAAGCCAACGCAGTGATAAGACTATGTCAAATTTTTGGAGCATACAGCACTTCGTTCAGGATTAGGGATTGACTAACAAAAACTTCTAATTTACATGTTTCAATTATCGTATAAGGAACCTTTAAGTTGTCTCTTACATAAATCCATCATGTTCTATATGAGATTTTCCAAATTTCCACGAAAACATCTTTATCCTTCACTATATGGATGGTTTCTCTTGAGTTTGTAATGCACAAAGGATGTGATTCAATTTTAAAAAATAAAATAAGAGAGACAATTACAAAATAAATATTTGTACAATTAAATTGTAACTTTTTGGGATTGCTATAATCGTGAGCAAAGTGACCCTTATTATTACAGTTAAAGCACTTGACTCTTTTCATATTCTGCTTTTTAAGAGGATGATTTCCTTTTCCATATTAGTTCCACTTTGTCTTCTTTAAATACTGAGTACAGTGGGTATGTTTCTTACCCTTTTTTTCATTTGGGTCCACTATAATACTTACGCTTCTTGTTCATGGCTCCATATGAGCTAGAACGAACTGCATATACTTGAGAGGACATCATAGAGGCTTTAAGACTTTCTTCTTCTAATAAAAGATGTCTTATAGATTTTTTCATCGTCTTGATGCTCTCATTATAAGTTAGGTGCATCTTTGTATTCTTCCAATTATGAGGAAATGAGTGAATCATAACTTACGCTTGTTGTTCATCTGATAATTTGCCACCAACATCACGCAAGTCACTAATCATATTTGATATGTGCCTTAAATGTTTTAAGTTATGTAATCTAGTTATTTCTTATATGTGTCAAACATGATAGTGAGTGGTCTCACTTTGGTTATTGAGTCAAAAATGTGTAACTAAAGCGGACCACACACTACAAGAAAAGTAATAATTAGTGAGGAAAATTACAAACAAAAATGAAATCGTTGTAAATTACTGACATAATATCAATTTTCGTCGGTAACATTGATGGGAAAAATTTTGTTTTGCGGCAGTAGTTGTTGGACCCCAATCCTTGATTGAAATGTAAAATTATTAAATGACAATTAAAGGAGAAATTTTGGGGTGAATTATGTATGTACAAAGGAAAGAAAAATGCAAGAATTGAAATGATTGTGTTTAATGTGCTATTTGAGCAAGGTTAGTTTGAGCA
>JAOTIZ010000002.1:7121377-7139200 GCA_027123425.1 Erythroxylum panamense | reverse complement strand
AAAAAGAGCCTTGAGCTCGAAGGGAGTTAGTGCATACCCAGAGGGCTCTCCTACTCCCTAATACTGTTCACTGTTTAGCGCTCGGTCACAACACTGTAATAAATGGGAAAGAGTCGCATATGCATTGCATACACATTGTGATGGATTGAATGCTGTAAATGAGGAATAGGCAAGAGTGCATGCCATAATTGTGATAACTGATTTGCAAATTTCTGAATTCTATGATTTTACGAAACTGTAAATTGCTATATGGTTTGCTGATTGCGTTATTGTGTTATGCTGTGCGCTATTGACGTAATGCATGAATTGAGTGAACCATCGATGATGGTTTCTCATTGAGTTCGTAAACTTACCCAAAATTGCATTATATTTTTCAAGATCGATAAATTAGACTCCTAGCTCCAGAGATAGACTTTTCCTGTCGTGTGAGCGCGTTGGCAAGAGAGGACATGGCACACAGGTCGGTCAGCTAAGATTGGTTTTGTGGATGACTTAGTTAAATTTTGTATCAGTTCTCCTTTGGAGTGATGTATCTAGACAGTAGAAACTGATAGACTTGTATATATTTCTGGTTAACGCTATCAAATGAGAAAGTATCTTGGTTTTTAATTATAGTGATTTTTATATTGTGGTTTTGTTATATTGATGCCATGTGGAGTGTAGTTGGTTTGCTCGGTAGTGCACCCTCATCACGGGTTATGTGTCGGAACGACCTGCGGACGTCCCGGTATGTATCCTACGGTGAGGGGGCGCTACATAGCTCACCGAACTTTGATTTTTCCGAGTTGGGTACTGTTATTTATGATTGTAAGACTTTGTTATTATCGTTACCAAATATTTATTATAGGTGGATTCGTAGCAAGCTAATAAACGTGCCCATTCTTTAGCTCGAGCATCTATTCAATTTGCGCATCTACGAATTTGGGTTTCTATTCCTCAGTTTCTGACTGAGTTTTGTCATCATGAATGAAATTTTGAATATTTTGCTCTTCAAAAAAAAAGTTTAAATTCATAATTTAATTTTAAATTATAATTTATCAAATAATTTAGTTTAAAATATATAATTTATAAATTATCAAACATACTCGACAATTTTTTTGATGCATACTCAAAACATATCCACCGCAAAATTTTACCATCGTAAAAATATATCTATAAAGATTCAATCTACGACCACAAGATAATCCACTAATTCAAGGGGCTTCGAATAAAGAGCTTTGAAGTTGGCACGACTGGTTCTTTGCAAGAGAACATGTTTCCGAACTAGACTTTCGGCATATGAATAATGACATGACATATTCTTCAGTGAATATGAGGATATAGCTCAATGTCTATTTTACGAAAAATATTAGTTGCATGCAAATAATACTATTATTCTTCATTCATCTTAATTTTGGAAAAAAAAACAATTTAAACACAATTAACTTGAATTTACATTGAATGAAACAGCAAATATTTAATTTCCTTTACTCTTAAGCATCCCAAAAAATGCTTGGATTATGTCCCACACACTACCGCCAAATAGAGCCTTCATCGCCGCTAGCTTTCCTCTTGTATAAGGTGGATACCTCACTGATGCATCACCAAAAAAACCTCGATAGACGACTGCCTTTTTATGGCTAAAAGCATCAAAAGAGAATTTGCCATGGTATGAACCAGTTCCACTGTCCCCAACACCTCCAAATGGTAAAGTATGGACTGCAAGCTGCACAATAAGTTTGTTACATAAATAAATGAAACAGAACTTAAAGATTAAGAGGCTACTCTTAAACAAAGAATGGTATACAGAGCAATAAGTCACCATAGGGTCTACTCTGAACAACAAGCACATACCACGTATTTAATCATAAGGTATACGATGAAGAACTTTTCCCCTAGGTTTGACACTCTTATGTTCTACAGACAAACATGAATAAGAACTCGGACTTCAAAATCGCCAATCATGTGCAAGTTCAGCAACCAGGGGCTAGACAGAAATGCCAATGCTAAATAAATCTATTAATAATCTGAAAATTTATTCGTAGCATCTCCCAAGTCATTGCGTGGAAAAATTCTTAGAACTTCACTCAGATCACTCATAACAGAAAGGAAATGGTCTTCAACGCAATTCAGTAATGTCTATATAAAAATTGAGCCTGTTGCCTGTACTACAAATATGCAAGTATCATCTATAATCACATCCTAATTGCTTACTGCAATCATGTTCAAGTTCCATGTTTTAGGAAAATATCCTTTTCCGCTGGGAAATTTTTTGAATTCTCCACCTTATCCTTTCCCTACTTTTCTGACTCAGTAGCTCAAAAACTATAGCAAAGGTAAATTACAACTGCAGATCTTTTTCCTGACAACTAAATTTTAAAGTGCTTTGATGACAGTCGTCCTCACTATTCCAATATAGGGTTTCAGCACTTGCAAATAACTGCTTACTCATCTCTTTCTATGAGCAAGAAGCATGATGGTCTCCAGGTTCCAGAAATATCAAGGTTGCACTACTGCCTAAGTATCTGCCAACAAGAAACTACTAGGGTACTGTGCACAAGTCAATGATAACTTATGAAAGCATGTCTATGCAACTGGTTTCCACAAGTTTAAGGTGTAGAGTAATCACATGGACAGTAGTGTCATTGACAACTAAACCCCCTGCAGAGACAGACATCACAAACTCTTCCTTGAGCTTCTTATTTTTGGTGAATAAATATGCTGCAAGTGGCTTGGCCCCTGAGTTTATCACATCAAAACTGTCTTCAATTTTGTTGACCTAGTCCAAAAACAAAATGAAATCATGATTAATATATGTGAATACAAATTACAAGAATGAGACTATTAAATTGCAGTCTCTTCTTCAAATTTGTACTCGTTCAGATTGAAAAAAACTGTCTTCTTTGGTATTTACAAGGTGATATTGTTTAAATTAACTTCTTAGCCAATTTGTTTGAGTTGAAGGAATCAATTGCATGTCTAAAGTAAATATGTCATTTAACCACTTATCCCTACTGCAAAGAGAAGCTACCACATTTCAGCTCCAAACGCAGATTAAATAACTGATTCCACTCACATTGCATCAAAATAAACATTTCATGTAGGAAGACTATGGACTTACAACCAAATCTAAGTTCTTACTGTGATAATGGGAAGCACAGGGCCAAATATCTCCTCATTCATTATCAAGGAGTCCTGAGGGACATCCAACAAGATGGTGGGGGCAATCCTCCTGCCATTGAAAAGAAGTATGAAACAAGTCATCAAGCTAATCCAAATTAATGATCAGAAGAAAAGATAATTATCAATAGTACTCACAGCTTTTCGCTGTCTCTTTCACCACCGTAGACAATTTTACCAGAAACCTTATCATCATCCAGCAACTTTGCCACACGAGCAAAATGATTAGAATTTACAATTCGCGACAGGTCTTTTGATTTCAATGGGCCTTTTCCATAAAATCCCTCGAGTTCTTCTTTCAAAGTATCCACCTGCACAAGAAAGAAATTAGAGAAAAGCAAAATCCACATACATACGGAGGTGAGAAAGGAGGTAGACTACTTGGCTTTCTAATGCCACATAGCATTACCAGCTTTGGTGCAAATTCATTTGTCGTAAGGATATAGTCAGGAGAAATGCATGCTTGCCCATTGTTAGTCCCCCACTTCCCAACAATTATTCGCCTGGCTGCCACCTTGGACATGCAGACAGATCAATTTAAGCAAATGAGATTGAAAGATGAAACTTTGGCTCTCTTACTGAGTTTCCAACGCATGACCACCAACAATTGGTCCAAATTAGAAGAACAGAGTGAAAGGTAGTTACCTGTAAGTTGACGCTTGAATCAACAACAACTGGACATTTTCCTCCAAGTTCCAAGACAACTGGTGTGAGGTGCTTTGCAGCTGCAGCCATCACAATGCGTGCAATTTTTCCACTGCCTATAATTAAATGTAAACAAGTACTAGAATTCATCAAGAATACGCTCAAATAAGAAAAAACACCATTTGAAGAAAATAAGTAGATCATCAATTTAGTTTCTAACAAGCTGGCTACATTTTCTCGTTTAAAAAAAAACATAATATATACCTTATTCTATTCAGCATCACCTCATATTAACCCAAAACATGAAAATAGGCATAAAATACCATTGTTAATTGAAACAAAATATTGATTGCTACAACAGCACATTGCAATGCCTGTGATCAGCATAGCTGATCTATTCGAAACTTGAGCTAGAATGTTATTCAGCTCAAATGCTTCCATCATTTCATGAAACTGTAATCATGTTGGGACTTGGGATTGGCACTCTTTTAATTCCGAAACCATATGTTATCAACGCTTGACCTTATTCCTAAATATCAAAAAAGGAAAGTTTGGGATAAGTATGAACCTGTATAAAATATCTTGTCCCATTTCTGTTCCAGTAGTGCAGATGTTTCAGCAACAGCCCCCTCAACAACTCTAATGGAAGAGGTATCCATATATTCTGGAATTATTTTTGCAAGCAGTGATGACGAAGCTGGAGCAATCTCTGACGGTTTCAATACCATAGCATTACCAGCAGCAATTGCCCCAATAAGTGGGTCCAGAGATAATACTGTTTAAACAGATTGCAGAACTAGGCCTCATTACTTTGTAGTTAAACAGATGAAAGGATGAATGCGAACAAAAGCAGAGCAAAATTTAATCAAAGGAAGAAGACATACAGAAAGGATAATTCCATGCTGAAATGACCAATACAACACCCAATGGCTCAGACACTATCTCCCCTGATGAAGGGAAAACGGTTATTGGAGTTTTTGCCTGAGATATGACAGCATAGTCAATTAAATCATCTTGGGTGACCAAAAAGACCATGTAATATAAGCAATTAAGTGGACCAGTTGACAGAAAGAAGAAAGACACCTTTACTGGCTGCATCCAATGTTTAATTTCCTTAATTGTCACTCTCACTGAGGCTTTTAGCATACCAATCTGCAGAAAAACCATTCCGATCAACACCTAAGGAAAACGGATTATTTTTTCGAACAGAACTTCCGACTTAAAACTAGATAACGTAAAGAAATATCAAAGATGATTCATAATGACTGGTACAAATTGCAGTCCCTGCATCATCACCTATTCAACATACACAAAATTCTAAGTATGTACAATAGCAAGAATGTGTACACACGTGGACGTCAAAGGTACACAAAATATACTATGTTGACTACAAAAGACAATCAAATAACGTCTTTGATTCGAGTGAACAGAAAGATGACAGTCTATCCAGGTAGAGGATAGCCAATTGCTAATAATAGCCACTTATCACTGCCAGTGCTATAGTATCTTCAATGCCAAAGAAAAACATTCCTATAACTGCAGAGAGAATCGTAAAAATAGTTGATGATTGGCATCAGCCAGAATTTGAACACTTAAGACATCACTTCAAGCTCTAGCTGAAAACGTGGTTCATTGGGTCAATTTAATTGTACCTATGGAAAACCAATGATCAACTTCCACAGTCAAGACATGGATATCACGATCCAGGTTTCAAAGTAGCAGCAAAGAGTCTCGTATTCATTAGCCAGCATAATAGCAAAGTTCTACCAGAATTACGAAAAACTCGACACTTCCCTCAGTCTCTTATCCCACGTTTATCACTTCCCTTAATCTCTAATTTCTTATCCCCAAAATAAAAACCGTCTAGATTTTTGTCACACTCTAATAAAACATCCTTACTTTCTTTCTTTACTTCCCCTTCCAAGATCATCTCCGTCCAGTATTATTATTAACGTGATATCGCAGTTAAACGGCCAAAAGAATGATATACCATCGTCGCCGAGAGAAAAAAGTTCAGGGAAGAAGATCATATAAACCTCTCAGTTTCCTGATGGTTTCCAACAGGGTGCCTTATATAATAGCAAGTTGCGTTATGTGGGCTTGCCTCCACGGTTAATAGCAAACCACTGGAAACAAATGTCAACAACCTCTATTAATATCTTTTCAAGACCACATACCAGTACGTGGATTTGTCATTAATGTTCTTCCATCAATCAGAAAGTGTCAAGTTACACGTCTCAAAGGCAGAGCATCTGCGTCTCAAAGGCAGAGCATCTGCGTCTCAAAATTCCACGACGGCATCTCACTGGTTACAGTTGAGAGTTTTATGGGACATCACATGAATGACCCGCGAAGTGACGTGAAAGGGCGAAGCAATTAAACTTCCCAGGACAACGTCACTTGGAATGTAGCCATTGTTACACAACATGCTATACATCGACCCAGGAGAAATAAATGTAAAAAGGATTAAGTCGACGATAGAACACAACTTGGAGAAGTTCACTAGCTAACAAAATCAGACAGCTTTCTTGGCTGCTTTAACAGTAATATTTGGTTATCCAATCAAGGCTTTATCAAACCCAGAAGGACCAACCAACGACAAGAGCATTAAACTAACATAATCCAACTATAATAGAAGTTAAGATTTTTGAAAAAAAAAACAACATGGATTGAATTAACGATAAATTCAAATGCATTTTAAGCAAGGTAAACTAAAGAAACAGTGAAGTTGTGAGTGTGACCTCGTAAACCGTAGACTCGAATTCAGGCTTTGAAATATCCTGCTTAAGTGCATCGACGATCTCTTTCTCGTTATCGTCAAGCATCTTCACAAGTCTCTTCAACTGCGACACTCGCCACTCGTAACTCCTAGTCTTACCGGAGCCGAATGCACTTCGAAGCTCCTTCATCAGCGTGCTCGCTGCCTCCGCATCAAACACCGCCTTCTTATTCTGCGCCTCCTCCGCCGTCGCCATTTCACCAACCCCAAATCAATCAAATTAATCACTCTCCTCTCGCTTATATCTATATATACGTATATATATATATATATATATATATTACCGTTGTATATCTTATTATTTACGAGTGACGATGAAACTGACGGACGTTAAAGGTTGCGGCCGGGAGGTTGGGTTGGTTTGTCTGTCTGGGAAAAGTGCAAGTAACGTGCGGACGAGCGTGTTGACGTGTTGTCACGCTCTGTTTATGGCGGATGGGATTTGGTTTTTTTAATTAGAGGAGGAACGAGACGACCGACGCTGATAGATCAGAGACTACAGAGAAGACGAGTCGCAGATTGAATCCTACTTAGCCCGTAGGTATGACTAACTCATGTATAAGTATGGTTCGAGTCGTAAGGTGATATATAAAGCTTTGCCATTAAATATCAGTCATTCTGATTAGCTTTTATTCTAATGTTAAAGTGTATTTTCTTTTTATTAAAATTTGAATAACTTTTATTTGATTTTATAATATCAATTTAAGATATTAAAATTAATATAAAATTAACCTTTAATCTTTTTTAATTACGGAGCTCATAAGATCATTATTAAATAAATATTTATATTATTAAAATTTTATACATTAATAAACTTATTGAAAAATAAAAATACAATAAATATTTATTCTCCGTTGTTTACTTTTGTTTCCTCTTTTAATCCTAATCCAACCTAAAGGCCCATAGAAGATAATCAAGGTTACAGTGTCGCATAATTTTGATTGATCACATTAGGATTAAAAGAGGAAACAATTGAAAGTTAGGTCAACCAGTGCGGGTTGTTTAACTTAGTGTTACCGTGTTGTAGACCCTTGGAGGAAGAAAACTCTAGTGATAGTCCCACAAGATACACTCATTTTTTAGCCTTTTTTTATTAAAAAGAAAGATCCACAATACATATTACACAACTAGTCTAAGGAAACAGACTCGCGACATATCCTCTAAAAAGATAGAATGGCACCCAATGGGTGTAGTATCAAAAAAAGTGATTCCTAAATCAATATGTTCCGCAAAGTTAGCGAGTTAGTAGGCATATCTATTACTCTCTCGATAGATATGTCGATGTACAACAGTCCAGTTCCGAATAAACAGTTCATTAATATCTATAACTATAGGATTGAGCGTCATTGATCGGTTAGTCGAGGAAGACATGATATTGATCACCGCTATAGAATCCACATCGAGTTCGATCTGACAATAACCCATATTCCAAGCGAGAGTGAGTCCGGAAAAAACTCCCTAGAGTTTCGTAGACACAGAGGAGCACCAGTTAAGATTCTAGATGAAGCCTCCAAGTCAAGCGCCTACGCTATCACGTATAAGGCCACCTGCTATGGTTGAGTACGAGAATCATTTGCATGCTCCATCCGTATTTAACTTTACCCACCCAATAGGAGGTTTGCACCATCCGATAAGTTGCTCTTGTAGAGGGCGACAGTCGATGTCTACTCTACTTTGACAAACGGACGACTTGTAGATCTGGTGCGCATATGTCAAAATGTTGTACACTAATGAGGAAAGCCAATTAAAATATTCATCAAAAAGGGCTATATTTTTCTATGTCCAAATGAACCAACAAGTAGTACCAAAAAGAATAGACCAATCATACCCAAGTACTACTAGGTGTTGTTGGAGATTTCTAATGAGTCACTCCAGATTAGGCATACTGAAAAAGTCCGCAAATACGATTTGTGGAAGGAAAGTGTTCCACAAGTTGCGAGTTTTGACACAGTCTTGCCCTGCATGTAACGAGAATTCTTCGAGACGACAATGATAACATGCTCCGTCCATAGTGAATTGTTTGCAAGCGCGTTGTTGGTTAGAGAGTAATCGATCGTGTGCAAGGAGCCAAAGGAAGGAGCAAATGCATTACGGGCCCTTCCACTGCCAAATTACCTTCCAAAGTCTATTAGGCGAAGCGTCTTCGTGATCCATGATCATAGAATAAGTTAATGCTATAGTGAATTATCCAGTGTCTGAAATTTCCTAGATCAGCTTATCCTGTCCTAAGTAGGGCTGAGGGGCGAAGGTACCCGCTATGGACATGCAAATCGAAGCAAGGAGTCGAGTTTGAAATGCTTCCCATTTCCAAGTACCATCAATATCCACAAAGTGTTGAACACGGAGATTAATATATGATTGGGGGATTGGGGTCGTTGCATGGGTAACAAGAGGTCCCACATCCTTAACCCAAGGGTCTAGCCAGAATCGAGTCCTAGCGCCATCACAGATCGTTCATCTGGAGAACAAGGTGTCACGTAGCCTTTATACTCTTCCAAATCATTGATCCTCCGGTTGCAGCAAAAGAAGTGGGGAGATTGTTGACATCAAAGTTATAATTCGCAGAGAGAACTTTTACCCATAACGCATTAGGCTTGGAAATCAGCGACCATCCTAATTTCTCTAAGAAGACGTCATTGGTTTCTCGAATTTTCCGAATGCCAAGACCCTCCATCTCTTTCGGTGTGCAAACTTTCTCCCAGTTAACTAAGTGAATCCTCTTTTTTCCATTTGATGAGTCGCATTAATTTTTCCAGCTCATCACAAAGATTTCAGGGCAGACGGACAGTTTGCATTATATAAGTGGGAAGGGCCGCTATGACTGATTGAGTCAATGTGACTCATCCTGCAAATGACAAAAGATTAGTTGTCCAGTCTGATAAGCGTTGGTGAACCTTATTAAGAATATATTGATAGGTTCTTTTACTAACTCTTTCGTGCAAAAGTGACACTCCAAGATATCGTCCTAGATCATTCGTCTATTTGAAACCCAATTCCCTACTTAAATAGGTATCATCGATGGAGGTATATTCTTGGAATAAAAGTACCGAGATTTGTCTTGACTGACGAGTTGTCCTGAAGCAGCACAAAAAGTATTTAAAGTGTCTCGTATTACATAAACTTGATCAATTGAGGCTTCGAAGAAAAGAATGAGATCATCAACAAAGAACAAGTGTAAAATAGGAGGTCCATTTCTACTTAATTTAATAGGCTACCATCGTCTTTGTGTCACTGATTTGGTAATTGGCTGATATAGGGTACCCCTATCGAATACCTGTAGTGGGACTAAAAGCGTTGTTGAGTTCGCTATTCCAATTCACTTGCATAGAGACCGAAGAAATGTACTTCATAATGAGGTTGATCAGAGAATCCAGAATCCCAATGTCGGTTAGTGTATCTTTGATGAAATCTCAAGATAATCTATCGTAAGCTTTTTCAAGATCCACCTTAATAGCCATTATCCCTTTTTGTCTGGTTTTACTTTTTATTGTGTGGATGACTTCTTGGGTAATAATAATATTATCAGTAATCAAACACCCTAGAACAAAACTGCATTGGGTTGGAGCTACCAGATCATCGAGGTAAGGTTTAAGCCTATTAACAATGATCTTAGAAATGGCTTTGTAGATCACAGAACATAATGCAATTGGCCTTAATTGAGTAATCGACATGGGAGACGGAATCTTTGGTACAAGAACCATAATGGTGCGATTCAGTTCAGATTCCCAGGCTTCATGTCGAAAAATTCGTTGTATAAAGAAAGTCAGAGAAGGTCCGACTATGTTCCATTGGGATTGGTAGAATAATGCAGTGAAGCCATCAAATCCTAGTGCCTTATTATGAGCCATATTAAAGAAAGTCGTCTTGATTTCTTCGGGACTGAGTGGACGATCCAAATCAGATATAGCTTAGAGAGGGGAGGGAAGAGACCATTGATCTGACGATTTGTAGGAGACTGTATTTTGTCCGTATAGAGTTTCTTGAGAAAATTATTTGCTATTCTTCTGATACTTGTTGTATCCGATATCACGCATCCATTTTCATCTTTTAAGGAACTAACCCTCGAGTGCCATCATCTGGCTGTTGTGATAGCATGATAGTACTTTGTATTCCTGTTACCCTGACCTAACCATTGACTTCTTGATCGTTGGTGCTAGTAGAGTTCTTCTTGATAGAGGACCTGATCCATTTCTGACTATAGATATTCCTCTAGTTCTCGTAGAGAAGTCTTCGTCTTCGTCTTCTAGTTTTATTGAATGCCTTCGAGTCATGCCATGAGTCTTTTTTCTGTTGGAAAATGTTGCCAAAAGTAGTAGAGTTATAATGTTGTAATTGTTCCGAAAATTTTATGATCGCTCCACTAAAATCAGAAATGGTGGGGTTCCAATTATCTGCTACAATTTTGCCAAAGCATGCATGAGTCAACCAAGCTGACTGAAAGCTAAAGGGCCTATGTGTCGGAGGTGAATGCGTGCGATTTTTTAGGGTGACTAAAAGAGGGCGATGGTCTGATTTCAGGAAGGATAGGTGAGTTACTGTTGTGTTTTGGAAAGCAGACTACCAAGAATTGGAGCAGAAATCATGGTCTAATCTAACAAGAATTTGTCCTCTCTACTATGTGAATCTTGACCCTAAAAATTCAAGATCTTGAAGATGACAACATTGCACACAGTCCTGAAACTATAAATTAACGATAGGTTAGAGTCGAGAACCTTCACGTTTATCATTGCTCTCCAGTTCGGCACTGAAGTCCCCACCCAAAAGCCATGGTTTAGAGGTAACCCTAGCAATTCTATGTAGATATGTCCATAAAAAGTGTTGTAAAGAATATGTAGGGCTAGCATAAATGGCAGTGATGTCAAAAGACAATTGGTCCCATTCAATATTAGCATGAACAAATTGTCGGTGAGCTATCAGAATTCAAACCACAATTTCAGCTTGCCATAATAATCAGATACCACCCGAATCATCTTCTGCTTTCACCCAGAACGAGTATGCAAAACCTAAGCTCCTAATAACCTTCATCGCTCGTACCCCACTTATTCGTGGCTCAACCTAAACAACAAATAGAGGTTTATGAATTTGAATGTAGTTCTTGATGATTGGCTTGAAGGTCTGACCTCCGACCCCTTGATAGTTCCATAAGCATATCAATATAAAATCATAATAAGAGGAAAAAACTATTAAGCATGAGTGTTAACTGCGTTATTAGTCAGCACCCGACACTAGTTTGTCATGTTTGTCTGTGGAGTCTCATCCATCTAAGTATCGGATTCAAAGGTGGTTTCAGTTTCGGACGTCGATTCTTTTTCAGGATCAGGTGGTCTTGATGGGGGTAGCATGTGTTTTTTAAGTGACAATGTCAAGGCAGTATTAAGATGGTCGTCATTTGGATCATCCTTCATGTCCCCGCAACCCATTTCCTCTGGTATGGGTAGAGTAAGAGATTGATCTTGTATGATCACATCTGCATATGAGGGGATAGAGATGGCCACATGGTGAGTTGTGTGCCGTTAAGTCTCTATTGTCTTCGGCTTTGAAACAGTCGAGGGTTTATTTTGCCTTGAGTGAGCCATGGGGTTTAGCTGAGTGGGTGCTTGTTGTGTCATACTTGAATTGTGTTTATTAGTCTCAACATGTCCATTAAACGACGATCTTTTAGTCCTATATTCACTATGCGTCGTTTGTTTTTTGGATTGCACTTGTGCTTGGTTCGTAAACGGCATAGGGTTGATTTCTCGTTGTTGATTCTCCTCGTCAAGTTGAGGTTTATCTGGTATGGGTTCCAACGGTTCATTTTTTGTCAGGATCATATACCTCGAGCCCTTCAACCCCACGTGATTGGAGTTGTTCTGCCTGTCGTTTTTTTGTGTCGTTGGGTTGTTGGGTTGTTAGGTGGCCAGCGAGTGCGGCATTGCACTTGCATCTATGGCCCGTATACCTCTTTCCAAAGGCCTATGGATGATTCACCTTGGGCTTGGGGGGGGGTCGACTTCTTACCTCTGGTGTTGGGCTCTAGTTCTGGATGCTCAATCGGTCTTATAGGACAAGTTATGGCTCCGTATCCGACCAGTTCATAGGAGAAGCAAATTTGGGGCAAACCCTCGTATGCCACCTTGATGATTTCATTGTTTAGTTCGACAAAGGAACCGGGGGGAGCTGATGTCGATGTCGATGGCAACCCTCGCGAATTTTTCCTGTTGTGATTGTTGAGTGTTGTCGTCAATTTTGACCATGCGTCCTACCAAATTCCCTAGGGTGGTGAGAATCAAAGGATGTTACCTGGCGACGGAGAGTTCGGGAAAGCAAACCCAAGCGACCACATGCGAAAATTTTCGAATAGAAGGACAAAATTCCTGGTGCCATGGTTGGACGGAGAGAACGTGACCAGAGATTACCCACGACCCCTGTGTGAGTGCCTGGAGATAGTCGTCCTCCTCCACGAAATTTATTAGGTAAAAGTCGTTGTCTATATCGACAATTTTCATAGGACCCTTTGGTTTCCTCATTGTGATCGATCATGTTTTGAGCAGGTTAAAACTCAGTTTTCTTCCTAACAATTTAATCACAACAGCGTTTTCCCATAGTTTGTCAAGTTTGCCTTTGAATGTGTTTGATAATTCGATACCCATATCGAATTCTTCTTGTACCATAGTAATATCCCCCTCGGCTATCTCTATAGGATCCTCTTCAGGTCATTCCATTTCTCTCGCTCCGATGCCTGGGTCTGATTAGCCAGTGACTACCGCACAATAACTGGGTTGGTTACTCTGTGGAACAGGTGTGGGAGAAAAGTCTTCATCCCGCTCACGTATGCGAACTTTTTTTGCAGCATGACCGTCATAGCCAGTCAAGTTGAGATCATTTTGAGAAGCCATTATTTTTAAATTATGTTTGAGTTTTTTTCCCTTTTATTGTATCTAGTTGTCGCAGATTCTGTGTAACATCTCGTTATCCATGTTAGAGCTATAATTGTGAATTATGGAAATTATGAGAAATTAGGAAAATGCACATCATGCATAATTAATAGTAACATACACATTTATTTTGCACATTCATATGATTGTACATGCATTCATTGGCATTTCTGGGTAAATTGGTTTATAAATGGAAATTGTGGATTTAATTAGAATGTATTAAATGTGATTTGGAAATTGTTGTACATTTCAGATATTTTAGAAATTTTTGGTGAATTATTTTTTAGTTGAAAATTTATTTGGAGAGTCATCTTACTATTTCAGAATTTTTGGTAAATTTTAGAAATTTTCAAAAAATTTGGGGTATTTTGGGAAAAAAATAAAAGGGTGACAAATGGAAGAGTGACATGTGGCAGCCTTGCATGTTGACACACGGCCCACATGCAAGGGTGAAGTGTGTGGCTAGAGAGAAATTTTTTAAGTGATGTTTTTATGTCTTGTTCTTCACGAAACAACCCCCTTTACTAAAGCTCTTCTTTAGCTCATCCACCAAAAACATCAACTGTTGCATGGTTTTTGCTATTATTTCAGTCTCACTTGCTGGAGACTTTGTGGAACCAGGTAGGTGATTTTGCTGATGTTCTAATATTGTAAATAAATGCTTGAATGAGTTGTTCTAGGAGGAAGCAATTCGGTGATGAGAGCATAGAGGTTTATGTTTGAAATTTTGAACCTTGGATTCTTGGTTTGTTGTAAGTTGTTGAGTTAAAAAGAGGATAGGAAAGTTGGTTTATGTAATGGATGCAGTAGTTAGAAAGTGAAAAAAGTGGGAAAAAAATTTGGGTTTTCGGTGAAGAAGATGAAGTTTTGCGTGTTAGAGAGAGAAAAGGGTTGATTTTTGATTTCTGAATGGGTTGATTTTTGAGTCATAGTAACCTAGAGACATATTTCTACAAATTTTGCGAAGAAGTCGAATTTTAATTATGTCTCTAAGATTTTCAAAATTGACATGAAACTGAGTTTTAGTTTAGGCGGTAGCATTACAAGAGACAAAAATCATATCCTGTAGTTATTGAATAAACTGTATTGATATGGGAAGAATTAGGCTGAGGTGTCTTCACCAAAGTTGTAGCTTATTCTCTTAGCTCTAAATTGGTATAAAGTTTGAAATTTTTGGATATCTGAACTGAAAGATATGAGTTGTACAATAAGAAGGAATGATCATGTTCTAGCCAAAAGTTCAAA
The DNA here is from genome assembly GCA_027123425.1 of Erythroxylum panamense. Taxonomy (NCBI): domain Eukaryota; kingdom Viridiplantae; phylum Streptophyta; class Magnoliopsida; order Malpighiales; family Erythroxylaceae; genus Erythroxylum; species Erythroxylum panamense. The sequence continues at coordinate 7,124,455 of JAOTIZ010000002.1, read as the reverse complement.
TATGCATAGTCTGAGGTATTTTGTGCATAACTCTTTGAATGCTGAATCAAATTGGATGATCTTGGAGTCATTAGAAACTTAAGACAATGTAAAACAACTTTCCAGTAGAAAGTTTTGCCTAATTTTGTCATTTACCCCATCAGATTAATTATGCAAAGTTGACCTAAATTCATGTGGGTAGAAAATTCTATAATGGTCAATTAAGTTATGTAATGGATTTCATATATGCTTTATTATGGTCCAATTATAAGTACTAATGTTACTAATGAGGGCTTGATATATGATCGATTTGATGATAAAAATTACAATAAGATACCAGAAATTGTCATTGAACAATGCATTGTGCTTATTTTATTTGTTTAAGTACATGTGCATAAAGGAATATGTTTTCAATTGTGAATGTGTTGTGTATGTTATAGAGGAGCACGTTAGAAGCCAGACAGACATTGCCGGATAATCCAGGCAATAGCATATTGGAGCGTTCTGTGAGTCAACCTAAATGATTTCCTAAGATTGATTTGATTTGAATTTAATTTGATTTATTTCACTTCCAATATTAGTGAACTGTTTGTGAGTTGTTTCTAGATTTCAGACCTGAGGTCCGAGGAGTTTGATAGTTGGGCATGTATTGGGAGTGTTTTGACTTGATATAAAATTTTGATATTTGATTCTTCATGAAAGTTGAATGCCAGACTTAGGTCTGATGACTGTGAATTTGTATGAGATTGTGATATATGAGATTTTCTGAAATTGTTGCATTTCATATGATGCATACTCAGATAAAGGCATTGTGACTTGAGTTGCCAGTATGAAGCGCTTCTACGTAGAGCTTTGCTCTGTGATTATCTGATTTTGTGCGTAGAGCTATGCTCCGTGATTCTGTTTGACTGAGCCCTATGGGTCGGTATTTGCATAAGTTTGTGATAGGCACTCGGTCTCAACAATAAGAAAAAATGCGAGTCTCATGCATATAATATTTAATGATTTGCAAAGCTAAAACGAATGATAAATTGTTATGATCTATTTGTTGTACTTGGCTATGTGGATTGTGACATTATATGATACATCATGTTGTGCGAATATTTGGCGTGTATACATGATCTGAATGAATATATGTGAAATATATGGTATGTGTTTGTAATCCGGTAAAATCATCAATGATGGTTCACTCATTGAGTTCGTAAAACTCATAAAAATTGCAATGTGGTTTTTCAGGTACGAGACAGAAGACTTAGTTCTTAGACAGGACTAAAGGACCCTTTGGATTTTGTTATGGATCAAAGGTCTGTCGGCTGACTCCAAGAGTAGTGTGTCTTGTATTTTGTTGTTTTTGTTAGAACCTGTATGCGGTTACGTAAATATTTGTCTAAAGAAAATAGTGTAAATTTATTAGGATTAATGCAATGAATGGTTTTAAAATTTAGTGACTTTCGATTATGTTAGATGATGCCATGTATAATTTTGTTTTGCTTTTGCTCTAACATGCCATTATCATAAGATATGTACTTGAATATGTTTAAATGTTTGGGTATGTATCTTGTGGTGGTGGGATGTTGCAGCTAATATGGATCTTATATGGAATTAGTGGAACCCACGTCCACACTTAAGCAAAAACTCCCAAGTATTATCAAAATTCCCCCTAAAAAAACATTAAGGATGAGTCAGGCTGGCCTAGCCTGCCTGTGGCCCATCCGATCAAAGGCCTCCCCTGACCCAGCCCAGTCTGACCCATAGACATTTCTAATGTGTCCTTAGTCCTCTTTTAGGTAATAATATCATGTGTTTTGATAAAAAAAAATTAAGTATATTATTGTGACTAGTATCAAAGAGACATTATAATGTATAATACCTTTCCTTGCTTGTATAAGAGAAAAGGGTTGAAAAAATTGAGAGAGTAAGAACCTATCCTTCATTATTTAATTGGTGCATTGTTTGTTATGATCCCTTTCCATGTCTATTTGTTATGTGTCTTTTTATTCAACTTGTTGTAGTCTCTATAATCAAACTTGGATTATCTTTATCTAGCATACAATATGCTACTAACAATAATACAAATTTGGTAGTTGTGTGTAAGATTAGGAGTTCATTAGCATTCACTGTGTAATTTTGTAATTGGATTTAATTAATATTAACGCTCACTTTGTTCTTATCTGAAATCAACTTTTATATGAGTGTTTACATTCTTATAGGTTTATAAGCTTTGAATTTCTTCAATTATATGGTTAATTTGAGTCTAGACCTTTCTTTATTTTTGGCTCTAGTTTGTGAATTAATAGTATAAATAACGATTGGTTCTCTTGGTTATGATCTATGTAGTATAAATGGGATAATACAACTTTATGAATAAAATATAATATAATAAAGTATGTTAAGTTGGGTTCTAATAATACTCCAAAAGTTTTAAGTCATTTCACTCTCCTCATTTTCCCAAATCCACTATAATTTTAATAAACTCATGCTTTTGGAAACATAATAATTCTCCAACCTAACCCAACTAAATGATGCTAATAGTTCAAAAATAGGATATAAAGAAAATATCTCACTTTATTTTCTTTTCCCTAACCATCTATTAGATAGTATAATGCCCAATAACATTAATTGACAAAATATAAACTTGGTATGGTAGGATACTAATAGGACCATGTGAAAGTCATATACAATCTAAAACTACTTAGTTTATAATAGTTATAGTGGTCATTAAAATTATAATTTGAACTAGTACATTTTTGGGCACATCATTGATAGGAAAATCATTCAAAAACTAACTTTTAATATGCATATGATATTTGAACTATAATTTCCTTAGATAAGAGAGCTATAGCTCTATCAACATTTATACTTAGCCTTTAGATTGTTATATTTATGTTATATATTATTGAGAACTATTTTATATTGTGTTCGCTCTTATTGGACTTTGTAATCAACTATTCATGATTATTATACATTTGAGACTTTGTTGATGTAATGTTATATAATCTAACGCAATATGATTTATTATACACACTACAACAAAAATGACATACGGTAACATGTGATAAGTGTTATTAAATATGAATAGTAACACTAATGACTATGCTA
>JAOTIZ010000002.1:7092136-7108287 GCA_027123425.1 Erythroxylum panamense | reverse complement strand
CTTCTGGTTTGTATGTGAATCAGCGGAAGTATGTGTTGGATCTGTTGTTTGAATCCGGTTTACCTAAGGGTTTGAAACTTACTGCTGATTTTGGTTCTTTGCTGGAGGATTGTGGGCGGTATCGTCGTTTGATTGGTAGACTTTTGTATTTGGGTTTTACAAGGCCTGACATTACCTTTGCTGTCCAATAGTTGAGTCAGTATGTTACTGCTCCTTGTCAAAATCATTGGGATGCAGCTCTTCATTTGCTGAAATATTTGAAGGGTTGCCCTTCTAAGGGATTGTTTTTTCCTGCATCTTCTACTTCTGCTGCCTCTTCTCCTTGTTCTGTGGTTGCTTATTGTGATGCTGATTGGGGCTCTTGTTTAACTACTCGACGGTCTATTTCTGGGTTCTGTGTGTTTTTGGGTTCTTCTTTGGTCTCTTGGAAGACTAAAAAACAACCCACCGTCTCTCGTTCTTCTGCTGAAGCGGAGTATCGGAGTATGGCCTCCACTGTATGTGAATTATTATGGCTTTCTTATCTGTTACGTGATTTGCAGATTTCTTTTATCTCTCCTATTCCTTTATGGTGTGATAATAAAGCTGCTCTTCATATTACTGCTAATCCGGTCTTTCATGAGCGCACCAAGCATCTTGACATTGATTGTCATGTGGTTCGTGATCAGTATAAATTGGGTTTTGTTGCTCCTGCTCATGTTTCTTCTAAGGCTCAGTTGGCAGATTTGTTTACCAAGGTGTTGGCTGCTCCTTTGTTTGATTCTTTGTTGTCCAAGTTGGGTTTGGTTGATGTCTACCAACCTCCAACTTGAGATGGATGATAAGTTATCTGTACTGTTGTTGTTTTATTTCAATGTATACGGTGTCGTTTCTTGTAAATACTTTATGTTTGTTTTGTTTGTACAGTTGTTAGTCATCTAGCATTATTTTACTGTTTTGTATATAGAAACATCTGATTATTGTGTAAAGTTGACACTTACGGCTGAATAAAAGATGGTCAGTTTTATTTACTCCTTTTTCTCTCGAAGCTTCGGTTTCAATATAATTTATAATTTTTAAAATTATATAATCTAAACAAATTTATATGTTTGGATATTTATTCCCAAATTTCATAAGCTATTAAAATTATTTTAAAATAGTTTTTATTTTTTATTTTTACTTTTCATTATCTAATTTACTATCAAGTAAGTGTATATTATTTATTAATTTAATATTAATTTATTAATAAGAATTTTAAATAATAAAGACAAATTATTATTTTTTTGAGGGGTAAAGACAAATTATTTTATAAATAAATTATATTTATTTTAACCTCTTATATAATATTATTAATAAATTCTTATATCTTAAGAAGTGCATGAATCTTTTGAATCCGGATATCATCATTTTATTAAGATTTACAATATTAATATTTTTATGCTTTGCAGAGATATAAGGTCTCATTCTTGGATTCTGATTTGAATTTTGCTTTGCAGCCATATAAGGTCCTATTCTTAGATTGTCATTTGAATTTTTAAATTGAATTTCAATTAGGCACAAATTTTCCCTTAACTCTACTTTTAACTAAAATATCAGTTTTTAAATTAGTTCTTATAATCAACAGGGTTTAGCTACTTACCCCCTTCCGAAGTGATGGATGTCATCAAGGATGCCACACGTAAAAAGGAAAAAACTGGTAGAATGACAAAGGCAAATATAACGACGTAAAAACACAAGATATAAATGGCTGATCTCTGAATAATAAAAAGAGAAGAGTCCAAATAAATTGACTTATATATTAAAAAAAGCCATTGGATTGCAAATTTATTAATATATTTGTAATTTGATTCACAATAAGTTCTAAGAAGTTCTACGAAGAAAGAGGCAAAGCCCCACTAAAAAAAAGAGCAATAGCTAATTTATAAAAAATTTTAATTATAAAAACAATTTTTATTGAAATTTTTATATTTTAAATTTTAATTATATTTATTAATTTAATAGAAAATTAATATTTAAATTAATCATTAAATTAAATTAAATTATTAATATTTTTGAATAATTAATATAATATAAAAATAGAAAATAAAAAATAAAAAAAAGGTAGTGAATCCCGTGCCAATTCATAGGGACATCACGTGAACCCGCGAAAATTCTAGTTTCTCCACTAGAATTCATAGGGACATCATTATCTAAAACTATAGTTTCTCCACACTCAGTAATGCCGAAGTTGTATCCACAACATGAGATCAGAGGAAGCTCAAATGCTGCATTTTGCAGACAAAGCCAATTAAAACAAGAAACGCAATACATATGATAATCTATTTATCAGAGGAGAGGAGTTACCATAATTTTCAGGGTTCCTGGAATAAAGAATACCTCACAGAATAGACGTCTACGTAGGTGAATGAAGCGGAAGAAAACTGCAGTCTCAGCCCAGTAACTGCTTCCTTTAATTTGAAGTCCAAGTACTGACATACTTCATTATAAGCCTTGGCAAAACCCGCGATGTCCTTCTCTGCCCAAGCAAAATTGGTCAATATATAAGGCAAGCAACCTATTGGCCCTGTGCTGTGTATGCAAAATGATCTACGGCCCTCCTTTTACATGGTCTGCTTATCATGCGATACTAATCCCAACTAGGCAATATTCAATCAAACTGAGAAAAGAATAGATGAATTCTGACTTATTACCATCCCTACACGCAGGGAACTTTCGATTCTATATTCTAATTAAGATTGCAGCGAACTGCAAAGTAAGGTGCAGACGGAAACATTCCCTTCGTTAATAATTAAATAAGAATCTAGTTACAGCTTAAGAAAGGATCAAAAACACAAGGAAAAGAGCTTGTAGATTTATTAACTCTAGAGCGGCCTTGGGCCATGTCTGTACTTGGGTTTGATATGTGGTGTTTAGGCTCAAGAAACACACTCTGTTCATGTACTAAACAATGAACGTCGTGTCCCCTCCAGTGAAGCCCAACACTTACCTTTAAATACAATTCATGAATCGGAGGGATAATTATAAGGTGGCTGGCCCAATTCGATAGCGTTCCCGGCTGTTTATCAATTATAACATGCATCAAGTTTAAAGTCTTGTCTGATGAGGTGAAATCCGTATTCTCACTTTTTAAATATATAACGAATAAAGAGCTACTGCAATGTACAAGTTACGTTGCTTTTTTAATATATTTAAAATAAAAAAGGTTCACTTTTGCTTTTTCTATATTGATCATCTTTAAAAAGAATCTTTGCAACTCAATTTACCTTTTGTTCATTAGTAACAAGAGAGATTGGAAGTTTTTTTTCCATTGGATTGTCAGTTTTGGCAACTTCCAAATTCTAATAAAAAAAAGCAAAGCGAAATTTTAAGCCATAAGATTGCAACTTCTCTACATATGTTATCATCGGACTATCTTGGAGAAGAGAAAAATGGTAAGTCAAAGAAAAAGAGTGGCAACTATTTTCCAATCCTGACTGCTAAGCTAATGTGAAAGGAATCACCAGGAGATGTCCAAATTGGACTTGCTTTCTTATCCGACCTTCAATTTGATGCATAAAATACGCTACAAGACAACTTTCCAATGTCGTCAAACTTCAAAGTTAGATTTTGAAGCACAAAATATATTATATAATTTGATCACTTGTCCACCTACTTAAGCGCATATGAGGTTAGCTGGCGAATACATACACAACACAACGCAAACGCATCTAATCCAAGCGGCCATCGAAGGAACGCGCGTGTGCCTGCCATAGGCATAGACCACTAATCCGAAACAAGAGGAGCGAGTGAAACTGCAAACAAAACAAACGCTTAACATCCTAACTTATGGCAGATTCTCTGTCACACCATCTACTCTCACTATCCTCGCCCCATTCGTCGCAAATGGCTCCTATCAGTGGCGCCACCGCCGCGACTTCTCGCTTCCTCCCCACTGCCGCCTCTCGAGCCCGACTTTCCCTCCCTCATTCTTCTTCTTCCTCCTCAGCTCGCGTTCTCCGCTCTCTCTCCTCATCTTCCTCTTACTCTCATGTTTCCTCTCTCACTTGCGCTCGCTCCTCGCCTCTCGTTCCTCGCGTCTTCTTGAATCGGGTGCGTTCTAGTATCATATATGTTTGAGATATGTGCTATGTAGGATTGTCTAGTGTATTATATCTTTTGTTTGAGTGGTTATGGTTTTTGAACTGATCGATGTTGATTGTTTTAAAAAGGTTTCCGCGATTAGCACTGTGGCCGCGGCGTCGGATCCTGCCCAGCTGCAGGGTGCGAGGGAAGATATCAAGCAGCTTCTTAAGTCTACGTTTTGCCATCCTATTATGGTACTTTAGCTTTTGATTAATACAATTTGCTGTTTATGTATTGTTTTAATGTCTAAGCTAATTTAGTGGACCTGTAGTTGGAAAGTAGTTGTTGGAAAATGGACAATTGCTAATTTCAGTTTGTAAGTAGAAAATCTTAATGCATATTAATCTGGCCTATTTTATGATTCACATTAAAATAGGGGAGTAGACGTCTTATGTTTCTTCTAGAGGTTTGTAGATGTTCATTTAGGCTAATTGACTTGATGATTTTCATTTGGAAACAGCCTCTCTATTAGTTAGGCATAAGGTTGCGTACTACATGATCTTCTCAGACCCGATTTATACTGGATGTTATTGTTGTTGTTGTTGTTTGATGTGATGATTTCTGCATACTTGAACTATTGACCGCTGGTATACCCACTTAAAATGGTATTAATCTTATGTTTGTACATAAAAATAGATCATCATGATAGCATGTCTGTAAAGGTCACACTTGATTGATTATATGCTCTTATTGGTCTATTTCTTTTAGGAGAATGCTTGTCCATTTCAATTGCCATATTTAACTCATGTAGGAAAGCTTATATGGCTTGTTGAAATTTGAAACTGTAAACATGTGATTAAAATGCGTTTCCTAAATTATGCCACAGTATAGCACTTCAAGATCATGGTTCCTCAATCCATTATAAATATATAGTTGAGGGAAATTTACGTCAGGCATCTGTAGGGAAAAGGGGAAAGCAAACAACAATGTTGATGGCTAATCTGTGCTAACAACATTGGTGTTTGCTCCATCTAATTATCTTGCCTGGAGTCGCTCTCAGTTTTTCTTATTGAACAGGGCCTGTTCATGTTTGTTCTTGTTCATTCCTGTTACTATATTGTCAAATCCCTTTTTCATGATGAGTTGAATGCATAGACATTATTTGAAGACAAGACTTTAAGGTTTACTACTTATTACTGTTGAATGTGGTGACTGAAACAAAATAGAGATCAAATTCTTATCATCTTAATATACTTTTCTCAGGTTCGCCTAGGGTGGCACGATGCCGGTACATATAACAAAAATATAGAGGAGTGGCCTATAAGGGGTGGAGCCAATGGAAGTCTTAGATATGAGATTGAGCTGAAACATGCAGCCAATGCTGGTTAATATTCTGCATTATCGTATGCTTTGTTTGATTCATTCTACATTTTGCGTAACAAGCTGGCATTTCAGGGCTTGTGAATGCATTAAATCTTCTAAAGCCTATCAAAGACAAGTACTCTGGTGTGACATATGCAGATTTATTCCAGTTGGCAAGCGCTACTGCTATAGAGGTTTCACAATGCTTATGTCAGATTAACATCTTTCATTGCTTGTCAAAACATTCTATTGATCTTGTCTTTGGAAACTTAGGAAGCTGGTGGTCCCAAAATCCCTATGAAGTATGGAAGGGTAGATGTTTCAGGACCTGAACAATGTCCTGAGGAGGGAAGGCTTCCTGGTAAGTCACTCCATCTTAAGTTTTTATTAGTTATCAAAGACTATTTACCCTGGTTTTTCTTTGCTGATACGTATTCAAGAATCCTCCCCTTAAAAGGATTTAAAATACTGTTCCAAAACAATGTGAATGAAAATCAAGAGTAAGGATTGCGCTTATATATCAGAATTTAATTTTCCAGGATTGCGAGCAAGCACATAGTTACAGCATATGAACATCCTTGAACTGGTCATCCAATTACAGGACTCTATTTAGTTCCTTCTCTTCATATTTTATACCAATTAGGTCTTTGGAGTTGCTTTTAGTGAAATGCATTACCTGTGAATAACTAGTTCAGACTTAGCAACTCATTTCTGAATTTATTGCTTGATATTTAGATGCTGGTCCACCAAAACCTTCTGATCATCTGAGAGAAGTTTTTTACAGAATGGGATTGAACGACAAGGTAATTTTGATCGTGATAATTTTTCTTATAGATGTTGTGTCATTAGATTCATGATCGTTGTTGATGAGCTCTATATCTGCAGGAAATAGTTGCATTATCTGGTGCACACACACTGGGAAGATCCAGACCAGATCGCAGTGGTTGGGGCAAACCAGAGACAAAGTACACGGTATTGAAGTGATCTTGACTTTTAAGCCCATTATATATCTGTAATTGTCTTTTGTTATTTAATATAATAACTTTGTAATTTTGGTTGTGTTGTTAGCTATAGTAAGCCATAAATTTGGAACAGTGGAACCTGCATCACTTAGTATTGGCTTTGTGTATATTGTATGACAGAAAAATGGGCCCGGGGCACCTGGAGGACAGTCATGGACTGTAGAATGGCTGACGTTTGATAATTCCTACTTCAAGGTCTGACATGTAACTTGCTGTTTGTATGCAAGAAACTTCTTTCTTATTGGTGTGCTCTCAGTTGGTAATGCAGAATGATTGTTTACTGAATCCAATTTGCTCTTATAGGATATTAAAGAGAGGAAGGACGAGGATCTACTAGTTTTGCCCACCGATGCTATTCTTTTTGAAGATCCTTCATTCAAGGTAAAGTTTCATTTTGTTGAAAGTAACATAGGTCATAGATACTAAAATGTACAAAGATGGCCAAAAGTTAAAGTTATATGCAGGTGTATGCCGAGAAATATGCCGCAGACCAGGAGGCATTCTTCAAGGATTATGCTGAAGCCCATGCCAAGCTCAGCAACCTTGGGGCTAAATTTGATCCTCCTGAGGTTTGTTAGCATGTTCATTTGTCTTCTATCTTTTATTTTTCAGTGTTTACCAACTCATGTTTCCCTTATGTATATTAACTCGTGAAATACAATCTGAACATATTTAGCTTTGGAGTTATTTGAATTAAATTGTTGTAGCTAATGTGATTATTTTCCACCTTGTCCTGGAATAGTTCTTAGTAGTGCAGTGCACTCATGAGCTTTTGCACACACTTCTACTTTGCACCCATAAGTGCACTCCTGCTAGTTCTTTTATTGGCCACTATTTAGCTCGTCGATTGTCATTGTCTAGTTTGAGAATGAAACAATGGTACAAGTGGCAGTGCTTGTTCAGAAAGCTGATTGATGAATTTGTGATATCAGGGTATTACACTAGATGGTGTTACTGGAGAGAAGTTTGTGGCTGCAAAATACTCAACTGGAAAGGTGATAAATTTTGAGAAATTATCTCATGATATTCCTTTGGTTATTGAATTTCAAAACTTCTCGCTTCCTTTTTTAGCATTGAAAAATTTTATGGAGGAACCCTGGATGCAAAGATGTTCATTTTTTTCCTTCACTTCATGGTTTGCTGCAGGCTTAAAAATATCTTGTTTTCTAGTGCCGTAGCTATTAATAATACGGGATGAAGCATTTTGCAAGTCCTGTGAAACACATGTAATACTTGGCAGTGTAAAAGAAGGAGACGGGAATAAAATTCAACTAGTATACCTATTTGAATTGCAGAGAGAGCTATCAGATGCCATGAAGCAGAAGATACGAGCAGAGTATGAAGCGCTTGGCGGAAGCCCGGATAAACCCTTGCAGTCTAACTATTTTCTTAACATCATGATTGTGATTGCTGTTTTGGCACTTCTGACCTCTCTTCTTGGAAACTAGGCTTGGATTTTATGGTTCATTGTGAAGTAGTGTTGTGTATTTAATACTTTGGTTTAAATGAAGCTATAAACGGAGATCAAGCTCCGAGTCTCGCTGATGATAGAATAATGAGCTAACAACTAACAACTTAGAACGAGTAAACACTTGGAATGTCTCTAACCCCTGTTTTCTTTTGTACCCAAAGGCTACCTAACAGCAGATGATTCCTTCACGATATTATTTTGTTTTTTATTTATTACAAAAAATAGAAACAAAAGCGACTAGCACTCGAACTTTACCCCCCTATGAACGTAAGGTTCTACGATAAAGAGTTTCATTCATGTCTTGGTGTAGGACGTCCTTAACGCTCGTTGGAGGCTCCTGAAGGATATGCAAATCTGGTTCTGCTGAATCTGGTTCCTTTTACATGTATGCCAAATCACCTAGAGTCTTAACTTGAGGTGCATATACAATAGATTTCAGAGTATTTAGAGGCTTCGTTAAAAACTTGTTAACGTAGAGAATTGTGTTGGAAAATTGCAATCTAAGTGAGAGCACCTATCTCGGCAGCAATCCAAAATATATACTCTGGGGTATACATATTTGATAGTCACCAGTGGTTTCAACTTTATTTTGTTTTGCACGTACTAAAACTCTGAAAAAGGCATATGCACCCCAGAGAATATGCATATTGTATATACTCTGGGGTGTATACTCTGGGGTGCATATACAATATTCTAATGTCTCTCTAAAATGGCAAACGCTCTGAAATGGCAACACATTGAAACTCTGCGATATGATCTTAACACTCTTCGCAACGCCGGCCACACTGCAAAAAAAGTTCGCCTACACGAGCAAAAGGAGGACCCACCTCCTAATCTTCCATCTCAACCTACTCTTCTCCACAGCTACAACGCAATAGTCATTGGTCATCAAGTCCCAGAAGATGCAAGGGATTTCGAATGGCCAGAAGAGGACCCTGTGAAAATTGAAGAGGGCGATATAACCATGGTGCAAGGTGAATTTGGATTGGGCTTTGAATTGTCCAACTCCCTCAAAGGCAGACTAGATAAATGCTAGGAAAAAACTGTCGTGGTCAAACTCTTAGGGTGCAAAATCAGTTTACTATGCTCAAAAATAGACTCAACTCAATGTGGAATTTGTTTGGCCTTATGAAAATCATTTATATCGATAATGACTTTTTCTTGATTAATTTTGTGCAGGAAGATGACTATATCAATGCCCTTACAAAAGGTCCGTGGGTGATATTAGGTCACGCTCTATCAGTCCAACTATGGAACCCAACCTTCTGTCCTTCTTCCGGCGAAGTCTCGCATGTTGTAGCCTGGGTGCGCTTCCCTAAATTATCGGTAGCTCGGTATCATCCTTCTATACTGAAAGCCCTCGCCAACTTGGTTGAACAAACCGTGAAGATTGATGAAAATACATGACAATCTCAGCGGGAAAAATTTGTGAGGGTGGCGGTGGAGATCAATATCAACTATCCTCTTAGGTCCATAGTCGAATTAGATGGAGAATGCATAAAAATTGCTTATGAGGGATTGCCACAGATATGCTTCACGTGTGGTCCAGTTGGCCATGATGCTGTGGGATGTTCTACTCGGAATACTGCCCCATCGACAACAGACGGCACACCTGAGCATCCTCCAATAGCTAACCCAATAGATACTCGTACGTCACAACCCTCAGCAGAAACTAACAACGAGTTGTATGGCCCTTGGATACAAGTTCAGAGACGCAATTGTCGCATGTCCACCAACGCTCAGCTATAAGGACGAGCTAGGCAGAAATGTTCTAATCTAGAGAATTCACAGGGCTTAAGATATCAGCCATTGTTAGAAACAGATGGTCAAACCTCCTTTAATGCATGTCCACCCCCTGCTGCAGAAACGATCCAAGGCGTATCAAGTCATAAATTCAAAATGGGCCTACCATAAATGACGACTAACACGTATGTACCAAGGCGGGGATCTAAAATGGCTAGGCTATCATGAGAAAGCTGAGAGACAGGCTCGATCACCTATAGACCAAATTAAAAACTCATCGAACCCACTGGCCCATGCTAAACAACAGAACCAATCCTTTGAGCCTAGGTAAAAGCCCACAAGGCCTCAGAACGTAGCGACCAATCACGTGGCTATCACTATTCCTTCCCATCTCAACGTGATCATCCAAGACAACTCTCTTACTATACCTATGAACGAGGACATGGTTTGTGGAGGGGTGGAGGAGGACATGCCTAACGACTCTACACTTACTCCACAGTTGACCAATAACCATATCCAGCTTCCTTCTAGGCCCCCAGATCCTAAGTGCAGTTCAGCTTCAACCAGTGAAGGCATTGTAGTAATAGATTTTCTGATGGATGAGCAGTCGCCGCATCCTATGACTCCCACTGCTGACGGACCGGTCAATGACTTGGTAGCCCCTCAAGCCTCGCAGTGATTACCTTACCTCTAGAACACTTTTTATGTCAATATTCATATGGAACTGTCAAGGGGTTAGAGGCAAGACCTTCAAGCCAATTCTCTGAAATTACGTCCAGATCCACAGGCCTTTCCTCGTAGTGTTGGTTGAGCCTCGAAATAATAGAATACGTGCGCAGAAGACTATCAAGAGATTGGGTTTTAATCATTCCTTTTGGGTGGAAGCAGATGGGTTCTCCAGAGGCATTTGGCTGTTATAGACTACAAACATTAAACTAAAAATTCTATTAGCTCATCGTCAATTTATTCATATTAATATTGAGTGGGAGCAAACCTCTTTCGATTTCACTGCCATATATACCAGTCCTATATACCCTCTGCAGCATTTTTTATGAAAGTATTTGCGTAAAATTGCTTGCGTTACTTCTAAACCATGGCTATTGGGAGGGAACATCAATGCAAAACTAGCAAGTGATGATAAATGAGGAGGCTCTAGAAATTGCTCAACTATTAATATCCAGTTTTGAGATTGTGTACAAAGCTGTCACTTACAGGATCTTGGGTTTACAGGGCTAAATTCACATGGAGGAGAGGCCCGATACTCGCCAGACTCGATCGAGTTTTCTGCTCCAATTCTTGGCGTACTTCATTCCAAAACATGATCGTTACACATCTTCCCTTCCTAAAGTTAGACCATCAACCTCTCCTTGTGACGCTAACTCAACCTACACAACTACCCCATACTCCTTGGCCATTCTGCTTTTAGTCAACATGTTTGACACATGAACACTTCGCCCAAACTATAGTAGAAAATTGGAATCCTAACATGTCGGAGTTTTGTAGTATGATCAGGAATCTTGTGGACAACCTATAGAAATGGAATTCCTCTACTTTTGGCAATATTTTTCATCGTAAAAAGGGACTCAAGGCACAACTCTTAGGCATTCAAAAAGCATTAGAAGAAGAGGACTCTGATTCTTTGCGCGATCTAGAGACGTATCTATGAAATGAACTTGAACAAGTCCTCTATCAAGAAGAACTATACTGACACCAACAATCAAGATTTCAGTGGATAGCTCACAGGGATAAAAACACGAAATACTACCATGCGGTCACAACCGCTCAAAGACAAGAAAATGTGCATTACCTCTTTACAGGATGAATAGGGTTGTGGGAGTTCGGACCCAGTAAGTATCATACATCTAGCGTAGAATTTTCTTGAAAAACTCTACACAGTAAATCTTTTGACCCCTACGCAACCACTGCCTATTGGCCCTTTTCCTCCTCTCTCTCAGGGCTATACATGACCTAGAAGACCCAATTCTTCCCAAAGAAGTAAAGACGGTTTTCTTTGATATGGCACCTAAGAAGGCACTGGGTTTTGATGGGTTTAATGCGTTATTCTTTCAATCCCAATGGGACATCATAGGGCTTTCTCTCGTACACTTTATCCAGAAAATTTCTCGACATGAAATTTTTTAGACTCCGTTTTCAAAGTCCAACTATCCGGAGTCATAAAGCGTGAGTGGTATACCCTGTAGGGTTATTTCGATGAACCTTCACTAGTCATCGTTCTCATAACATCTCAAAACACAAGGGCGAGCTCACACCAATCAAACGCCCAAATCACCACTTGACTTTTTCATAAAAATTGTAGCTCTATGTATCTAGTTTATTTTGAAACAATAATCATCTCATTCGGAGCTCTACAAAGCAAGATATGATTAAAATACCGAAGTATGTTCAGTAAACAACCAATTCATGCTCTTCCAATCAATTCCCTCAATTTCTCTCCATTAATCTTTTGCGAATCAACACCAATGGATACCAAATTTTATGGAGAGATAGAAACATATGTTATAAATCTATTGGTTTAATAATCACTTTATTCGGAGGTCGAATGATGAAGTTATAGCCAAAAGAATCAACCATAACTATATCCTCAACCATATTGTACCTATCTTGGGACAATTAGCCTAACTTTCACTATAGGCATCTGATTAGGTCATTTTATGACTGTTTCAAAGAGGACTTCGAGATCTACATTTTTTGTGAAGACCCCAAAGAGAGATTTTGTCATATAGAGGATCCAAATCATTGATTTATTGTAGCTATCCGGTGTATATGTTCGCCTAACGAACATAGCAAGCTTGGGAGTGCTTTCCAGACCCGAGAAGGTCTGGTTAACAGACCTAATGTCCGTTTAACGGACATGCACTAGATTGGGGGTGTTTTTACACTCGAGAAGGTTCGTTTAACGGACCTAAAGTTCATCTAACAGACATATGTCACACAAAACTCCCTCCAAAGCTTCTCCAATGGCTCCTACACCCATTCGAACATCACTTTCACTCATGATCTTCCCAAATTCACTTCTTCTATTGCAATATCACTCCTTAAACATTCAAGTACCAATTTGATTGCATTAAACTCCCAAATCTCAACTCAAATGACTCATCACATACAACAAATTCTCATCATTACTATAATTGTTATGTACCTACCTCCTATGTAGTATCACCACTTATAATGATCATATTTCTTAACTCTAACGTCCAAAATTTTCATACTTCATATCGTTAGAAAGTTAGAAAGATAAGCTACAAATTTCATGCAGAAAATTTTGGCTAATTTTGCCTAGATCGATACAGTTTTTTCTTTGAGTTCAGAACACAATTTCTACACCTATGAAAGCTTGCAAAATGCAATATCTCTTCGTATCAATTCAATTACTAAGTACTTTTCGTTAAACTCTTGAATCTCACTTCAAGTGGTTTATCCCTTACAACCTTCCCAATCTCTAACATGTTATTCTAAAACAATCAATAATTTGCATTCTCAACAAAGAAGCATATGCATACACACATTTCACTTCCACAACCATAATACTCAACTTGTAAAATGACATAATCATACACAAAAGGAAATCCTCAAATTTCACATTCTCATTACTAAGCAAAGTAAATATTTCAACAAGCTTTACTTAATTATCGACATACACTTCACTAACTTAAAACAAATACAAATGGATGCTTAATGTTTGGCATGCTTAATAAGCTTTACAAAAGTGTTCAAACTAGTTTAGTACAAAAGTTAACTATCTTGAAGTTTGTCCATTTGCCTTGCAAGGATCACTAATCTTCTCGTTCTGCACCTAAGGAGGGAAAATGATGGGTTGAGCTACACAGCTCAGTGGCTAATATATTTATAACTATTGGCAATGAGCCACACAATCAAACATATATGTGAATATTCATATATGCATACTCATCTTATCTTACTCTAGCAATACGAGTTCAACATTCACAATTCCAATTCACAACTCATAGATCAATACATCATCACATAAAAACATATTGAATGTCATTTATCATCAAACAACACTCAAATTGCATTATAACTTAACATATCAAAATGCAAATACACAAACAAATGACTCGAGGGTTTCGTGGAACAAAATGAAGAAACCGAAATTTACACCATGAACGAAACAAATCCACTTTTTAGATCTTGTGTGCCACAAGTGGGCAGTCGGGAGAAGGCTTTATGTCTTCATGCAAGTGACTACAAACAGTTACTCTCTTGCCCATATAAAAGCACATATTCATGCTCAATTCAATTCATCACAAATTCATATTCTCATGCTTTTTCTTCTTTCCATTTAATCAAAATGTCATGATACAATTCCAAGGCAAAGCATGACTATACTCATAATTCAATTTTATCAAAATTTCATACATCATAATGAAATTTCCACTTCACAACATTTCAAAGCAAGTCATTTTAGCACACAATACATATAAAAGGCATTTTGCTCATTACACAACAACTATAAATAGATTACCCACCTTATTTCGCTTGAAAATCCAAACTCAATTATACCTTTCCTCTTGCTTTTGAATAGGGTTTTCTTGATTTCCTAACATAACCAAAATTATCATTCAATCTACATTCAAATGGAAATCCCCCTAAAAATTTCATATTCATAAAAATGCAATCAACACAAATCAAGCTCAAATTTAACCTACCCATAGTCTAGCTAGGTTAGAAAAGCCAAAACCTAGTTTAGAAACCCTAAAATCAAATGGGTTCTCTTAAATCATCTTCTTCCAACACAAACCCTCCATTCTCTACACAAAACCCCTCCTCTCTCTAACTCCTTCTCTAACAAAGCAAGAAGAAAAAAGATGAACTTACTTTGACAAGATGACTTCCTTCTTTTCCTTCCCACGATTTTCTTCCTTATTGCCTAGCTTCTTCGATTTTTCTCCTCTTCTCTTCTTTCTCTCACGTTTGTTCTTCTTTCTTTTGAGTTCTCACGATTTCTACCTCTTCTTTCTTATTTCAGCCCCTTTTTATTTGGTCTTTTTCCCCATTTTGCCCTTCATTTACTTGGTCCTTCCCTTTACCCCTTATGTCTAGTAAAACTAACATCTTATACTTCTAACTCCTTAACTAATGATCATTGAAAAATTGAAGGAATTTAATAACACTTCCTTCTCCAAAAATGTTCCTCATTGTCTTAATTTTCTAATGACACTAAAATCATTCAATTTGGTTTAAAAATTTGAAAGTTATATCCCAAACATTTCCGTACTATTCTTATACTCAAACAATATTAGGTGCTCAACTCTCATCCAAAAATTGGAATTCTTAAAGACTGAATTAGAATCGATTTCATTAGATAATTTGTAGCCCTATTTCTCTAGTTTAATCCAAAGTAAGAAGCACCTTATTTAGATAACTAGAGAAAAAGTTATGGCTAAAACACTGAAGCATACTCAATGAACATGTTTCAACTTCATTTTCCAGCTTTTAACTTCCAACATTTCACATATAATAGTTCTAGCTTCCTAGAAAAGTTTGGGGTCCAACAATAAAAATGATACAAGAATCAAAAGACCTAAATAACCTAACACTAGAGGAGTTCATTGAGTCAATACTTACTTATGATATGAGACTAATTGAAACTCGATAGGATGAAGAAATAAACAAAAGAAAGAGAATCATCTTTAAAACATTAAAAGGAAGAAAGTGACTATGATGACTATAAAACCTTTACTCAAAGCAAAAATGAGGAAATATCTTGACCAGGAAGTTCAAGAGGTTCCTTAAGAAGAAAAAAGAACAAAAGAGATAAGGAAGCCATGTGAAGGTAAGTTTCATTGAAATGAAATGATCAGCATTTGGTATGAAAGTCAAAAGATAAGCCACTTTAAGGATCAATTCCTAAGCCTCAAAGATTGCAAGAAGATAGAAAAAAAATACAAGAAAAGAATCAATGAAAGAAATATAGTATAAATTATGTGAATTAAAAGGATAAGGAAAATATAGTATATCTAAACCAACTTAGCTTACGACAATAAGTTCAAATATCTAGAATAACTTGAGAATAGTAATGATTAGCTATCACTACAAGAAAACAGGACAATTTGTGACATTTTAAAAACGTCACAGAATCTCAAAAAATGTCAAAGAATACATTCTGCTATGTTTTAAAAAATGTCACAAAAAGTGTCACAGAATAGGGTGTAGGCAAAAGGTTTCTGCGACATTTTTTATAAAACCATCACAAAAAATACTGATATTTCGCGATGTTTTAAAAAATGTCGCTAAAAAATTGGTCTTTCTGCAATGTTTTTAGAAAATGTCACAGAAAGTCACATTTTGACTTTCTTTCCTAAAAACGTCACGGAAAGTAACATTGTAACATCCCATCACCAATGGGAAGGATAAATTGGTAAATTTGGATCGAATGGTGAGTGTGAAATTTTTAAGCATAAATTGGCCTCTATATGGATACGATTGGTAAATTTGGCAAATGCACATGATCGTACTTGCACTCGTGACAA
>JAOTIZ010000002.1:7071608-7086312 GCA_027123425.1 Erythroxylum panamense | reverse complement strand
CAAATATTGTCCAAAAGCCAAGAAAAATTAAACACAACAATCGGTCATTTACAATCTGGGTCGATGTCGGATCCTCAACAGGCGGCGACGGTGGGCCGTGGGGTGGATCTCAGCAGGCGGCGAGGGCTTCTGGCGGCGAGGGCTTCGGGCGTTGAAGACGGCGACGAGGGCTTCGGGCGGCGAGGGCTTTGGGCGGCGAGGGCTTCGGGCGTTGAAGGCGGCGACGCAACGGTGTGCGGTGGACGCCAGGCGGTGGATCTGAGCAGGCGGCAACGGCTTCGGGCGGCGACGGCTTCGGGCGTTGAAGAAGACGACTCCACGACTCCAAGAGGACCAAGACAGAGCAGAAGAGGAGGCGAGGGCCGGCGAGAGTGACGACTGACGAGCGGCGACGGCGAGGGAGGCAGTCGGCAAGGGAGCGGCGGCTATGTGAGAGGGAGAGAACGGAGAAGAGAGAAATGTGAGAGTTGAGTTGAGAGGGAGAGCCGAAGGGTCGGGTGGGTTAGATTTTTAGGGTTTTTTTTCATTTATTGCAAAATGGTCCTTGAAGTTTAATGTTTTTTGCGGATTGGTCCCGATATTTCGGGTACCGGCCGGTACCGGTCGGAATTCAAACCCGGTACCAACATCATCGTACCGGTTCCAGAAACCGGCCGGTACGAAACAGAATTCGTTCCATTGATGACAGCTCCTTCCATTGTTAGCTATGGATATATGCCTGGTCAAAATAGAATCTAGTAAATAAGACATCTTGAAGCCCAAAGCATTACGACAAAAAAAGCATCTAACTTGAAGTTTGAGGTTATATTAGGTCAGTACAAACGGAATGATAACGGGCTAGGGCCGGGAATGGGCCCCTGCTAATAGGAATCCAGCTTTAGGCTTAAGCATCTTAAACTTGAACCCTAATTTTTTTTAAAAAAGGGGCCCAAGGGTTGGATTAAAAGTATAAATATTTACAAATTCCTTACGCACATGCAAGCGAAGTATTATTACCTTCTTGGTCATTTTGCTAATCCTTGATAGTTATTTCATATTTCTTTTGAAGAATGTGGATTTATTTATTTTGTTCATTGTTGAATGTTTTAAAAATAAGACTAAAAGTTAAATTGATAAGATAAAAAATTAAGATTTAAAAGGTTCAATTTAAAATTAAAGAATTTAAAATATGATTAAAAGATATTGTGCTCACTTTTTGAAAAATTTGAAGTTTAATTTAAAAAATATTATTAATTAAAAATTAGTTGAATTATTTCAGTTTATAAGAAATTTTAAGTTTATAAAAATTAACAAATTAATTAATAAATTGATTGATTTTTAATAATAAGAGTTACTAAAATAAATCGAATCAAAAATTTAAAAACTAAACTGAAAAATTAAAAGATTCAAAAATTTTATAATTAAATCAACCGAACTTATTAATTTTTAACTATTAATTTTATTTGACTCTAGTATATTAAGAAGAATAGGCTTTGGGATCTATTTGGTGCCGTAGAAAGCAACAGATGTATATGCAGAGGCTTTCGGCCCTAAATAATTAGTCAGGGCTCCTTTATGTTCACTTTCTTTTGTGTTGCAAAAGCGGAGCATAAGTTTGACCATGGAAACTAAGCCAGTGGCGGAAATTGGGAAGCTCAGGAGCTGGATTCAAGCGAAGTACTTCCAGTGACCAGTGGGAGTGGGACTGGACATCTTATTGTCGTCAAAGCAGTGGCAGCAGGAGCTTTTGCCATGACAGGAAAAAAGGCTAAAAATATGTTTTAACTTTTCCCAGAGGCCTATGTATATAATAGCTACCAAACCCCAAACAATGGAAGTGTAATGAATAAAGAAGTAAAAAGAAGGGACAATCATTGCTCTGCTCCCATTTGCCAAAGCACATGGGAGTGTTTCTTTTTAGTGATAGCCTCTGCCATTCACTCACTCCCTCACTGCTCTTTCGCCCTTTGGAAGCCTTTTCTTCTTATACCTGTTCCATAACTCTCCAATTTACTGTTTACTAGCTTTTTCCTTGTAAAAGAGTTCCAACTTGCTGTAAAAGACAAATTATTCTTTACTGTTACTCGGATTAAAACTTTTATTTTTGGGAAATTTCCTTATATACAAAAATAAATTTAAATATTTAAGTAATTATTAAATTATTAGTTATTTTATATAAAAATAACTAATTTACGTTATTACATCGTGCAGACGGAGTAGTGTGCCTGACGACATGAAGAAACCAAATTCTGATGGTTGACAACGATACACGTGGCACGACACAGACGCACGCACGCTCGCCTTTAATACTTTTCCGTCGATGGCATCAAATGGTTGACATAAGTCAAAACATTTCATTAAATTAAGCCAGCCCGCGCAAGCAGGTGATCACAACCCTCTGTCTCTCAAGTCTCAACCAAAAACAAATAAAGAACTGTCGTTTTAATATTCATTCGTTTTTGTTTTACGTAAAGAGAAAGGAAACAACAAAGCTAAATGAGTCGGGAAAAATAGATTCCCGACATATTCTCTATGAGAAGTCTATGACACCTTAAAGGTGGTATATCAAAATAAGTGACTTTAATATCGTCCAGACCGGTCGGAGCGGCGAGCCAGTCTACACATCTGTTGTTCTCTCGGAAGATATGACGATGAATAACAGACCAGTTCCGGTGGAGGAGCTCCCGTATATCCCTGATGAGAGGGATGCTCGACTGAGAACGGGAGGGCATAAAGGACAGGAGCTGGTGCACCTCCATCGAGTCTACTTCCAGCTCGATCCGACGGAAGCCCAATCTCCAAGCTAAGGAGATACCTGTATAGACTGCCCAGAGTTCCGTTACCTGCGCTGAGCACCAACCAATGAACTAGGAGAATCCACCGCGCCAACTGCCATCACTGTCGCGTATAAGACCGCCTGCTGAAGCCTTGAGATGAGTAGTATTACAGATCCCATTCGTGTTGAGCTTTACCCAGTCAGTCTGTGGAGGACTCCAACCAACCCGGTAAACTTGACCTGGGCGAGAGCTAGTAGGGCTCAGTGTGACGGATTGCTTTGAAAGTAAAAAATAGGCCCCACCTAATCTGACTGCTCTCGTCGGTTCTGAGTTGAAAGAGCACGGGATCACACGTGCTCACCTCCATCCTCCCCTGTCTCGTTTCGCTGGGACCACACACACACACCTGACCACATTTAAATTGCTACGTCGGAAAAGCAATGTAGTCATTAATGAATTAAATTGGGTCTAAAGCTAAACAATATTCCGTTGCAGGTAGCGATTAGGTATTTAATTACCTTAAATAATTTATAAAAGATGGTAATCAAATCATAAATACAAAGAATATTCCCCTTTGGTACTTTTTAGAAATTTTTACTTATTTGAAAAATAGATATTAGACTTCAATAATTATGAGTTGAACGTATAATATAATGATCATGAGAACTTGAAAACTTTACGTATTTTGTAATATAATATAGGGAATTTATTTATTATTAGAAAATATCAAAATTTAAAAAATTATTTCAATTGCACCCTAAATATTATTTTGTAATGACTTGTTAGATTTATTTATTAATCACTTTTTTCTATTTGTGTATTTATTCACTTGTTTTATCTTTATTTTAAGTCTTTATCTTGTTTTATATTTATTTTACGATTTATTTTAATATTTTAATATGTATATGCACCCATATACACACACATATTCTTCTTCAAGTGGCTCTATTGGAAATAATTTCTCTGCCAATTAAAAATAAGGCTATATATTATAGAATTTCTCAAACCCTGCATTTTAATTAGAGATGACAATAAGGACCGGGCCTCTATTTTTCAAAAATTTGTTCAACCTAGCTCAAGTCCCGACAAGTAATAGCAAAACAATGTTATTTTTACATTTTAATTTAAGAAATATTTGGTTAGATCCGAATTAAACCTAGTCCATTTAGGTTTGGGTTGTTGTTTTTTCTTTTTTGAAATTTAGGCTGTTGTTTTTTTTTGCTACAAAGGACAAAAAATAAAAAACATTCAAAAGACACCCTAGTTAGCACAAAGTTCTGTGATATATAACGCCTTACTTGCCCTGGTGTAGTAGTTCCATGACGGTCATCGGAAGTTCTTGAAGCATATGCAAACCCGAGCTGAATAACACTGCAAGAAAGGCCAGTCGATCGGCACATTGGCTCCCTTCTCAATACACATGTTGCAGCTGCATCTCCTAGTCTCAGTGGAATAAGCTACGAGTACCTGCTACCAAAAAATTATCTTCAGTTAAAACTATATTGAAAGAGTAGAGAATGTTAATTACCTCCAGAGAGTCCACTTCAACGACTACTTGTCGATAATTAAGCGTCCATGTCAGAATAAGGCCGGAGTGGACGCTTCAGATTTCTGCAGTTAAAGGAGATCCCTCTGATGATGTGGTGTAGGAATCTATCGCACCACCACCTGTGACAATCCCTAATTAAACCTCCTGCAATAGCAAATTTTGATTCTTATTTGACTGCACCATCCAAATTTCAGTTCCGATTTCGATAAGATCTATTGTCAAATTCTAATTTTAACAATGTTTTTACTCATTAGTTGTTGTTGTTGACGTTACTGTCATTGTTGCATTCCAATTGCAGCGTAGAATCCATAACACTCTTTTATGAGACACAATAAATTTAGCGGTCAAGTGAAAAGGTGTCCAATTTTAGCTGAAATTGTTTTTTAACAGGACCTTGAAAACGTGATTGAATGATGCTAAAGATATTGGATATGATGCATGGCTTGGTGGGGCCAAAATGTTGAATAAAATCCAAGTTCTGATGGGTGGGCGATTTTGTGGGATCAATAGGTAGGTGAGAATTAGACCAACCCATTTCCGTTATATTCAATACAACAAGACTATATAAGAAGGCATGTTCAAGAAGAAAAGTGGTATAAAACTCTATCGAGTCTTCACGATTTGGTTACCCATCGAACCTCTACTTGACAACAAACAACAACTCTCGGTCAGTCCTTTTCACCGAACACCCTTATGTCCACTCAATGCATCATCTTAAATCGCCCTGCTTCCCAACACTGTAACATCTTTTCAACTTTATAGCTTCCACATGCTTGATGTTTTAAGCGTGTACAATAATTAGTTGGTATAACACTAATGTTAACATATAAAACTCCATTGCTCACCCTTTACTTTTATTATGACTGCTGCTACTTAATAATGAAGAAAAGTCTTGGAATCTACAAAAACCCAAGTTTAATAAGAGCGATTTATAAATTATTACGTATATTTATTTAAAATTAAAATTTTAACCTAAAACTCGGTTAAATCTAAGACCCATCATCAACATCAGCATGTAAAATATACAATAAAAGTGAAATTAATAAAATGTCCAACTACTCCGGTTGAATGCATGGCTGGAGTGGACTTCACTAGGCTGTAGCATCCATTTTATAAGTAAAATCTCATGTGACGGATGCACTTGTCGTTTGACAAAGGCAGGACTCAGGAGACCAGATTTATGTCCTCTATTATTATTGCATGGGAATCAAGAGGGGGTCTATCTCTGCAAAAGGGGAATCCAAGGTAATCCTCTCGGTTAAATGCTACCTATAACATTTTAAAACTATACTCAAGAACTGTACTAGATATTTTTAACTCAATCTCATATCCCTTTTTACAGTTTTGTCATTTGGGATTTAATTAAAAGCCTAAAGTTAGGGGCTTTAAGTTAATAATAGAAAAAAGGAAAAGGTACAAAACAAAAGGAGTGACATTCTAAAAAAGAAAAGGGAAAAGAACAAGATAAGCATAAAAATAGGGTTTTAAGGACTAAAAAGGCACACATTTGGCAAAAAATAAATATTTACCTATTACTTTCTATCCGTTTCTTCTTACTTTCTGCTCTGACAGAGGAGGCTAAAAATGGAAATACTTGTACTAACTGGATAAGGGTATGCCTGCCTAAAATAGCAAAGTAAATTGTAGGAAAATAAATTAAACGTGGTCGCCTCCTCTTACAATGAACAGATACTCTGTTTCAATTATGACATTTATATCATGTTTTAATAAAATAAAATAAAAATAGAAGATTTTAGGCATACTAATCATTAATTGATTTTCAATTAGTTTCTAAACCGTTCATAAACAAATCGTATCATTAAATGTTTTCGACTCCACTGAAAGGAACATAGGAGGGAGTAAAAAACAAAGGCCTGAAGTGTTTGAAAAGGGTAAGCAAGCAAAACCTCAATAACATGAGAAACCTCCCTTTTCTATGGCGGGTTTCAAGAGCTTCCTTCTTCTGCAACAATTTGTGAATTTTCTCTCCAACCAAACAGAAACGAGGAAAAGCAAACCAGGAAGAAGAAGAAGAAGAAGAAGAAGAAGACACGCACACGGACCTCTTTCTCTTCACTTCTCGTCTCTTCTCTCTCATTCACTGACACATCCCACAAAATCACACATCTCTATGCACCTGCCCCTCCTTTTTTATATCTTGGACTCACTACAAAATGTTGCTACGCTTCTAACTAAACTCCAAAAACTCCAATTAATCTCTCTCTCTCTGAATGGACTGTCGCCTCTTGATCTCACCAATTTCAACGGACCGATCTCTCTCTCTCACCGTTTGTTTTACTGTTTTATTGTTCTTGTTCAGTGCGTTTTTGCTTTTATGTTCGTGCCTGTGTTGGCAATGTTAAATGTTAATTACTGAATGAAGTTCCAAACTTGATGTTTTTCTCCGCATAAAGTTCACGTCTTTCTTCTTCTTGGATCTGCTGTCACTCACAATGCACCATTTTCTTCTCAGGCACCGCGATGAAAACTTCGCCGCATCGGTCAAGTGAGCTTGTTCTTGCCTTCACCTTTCTGCTGCTATGGGCTGTGGAGGATCAAAGATAGACGACTCGCCGTTGGTGATCCTTTGCCGTGAACGGAAAGACCTAGTAAAAAACGCTTCCGACCACCGCTACGCTCTCGCCGCCGCTCACGTTTCCTACTTCCACTCTCTCAACGAAGTCGGCGAAGCCATTCGCCGGTTCGTCGACGAGGAGCTCGTCGTCGGCTCTTCCCCTTCTCAAGGCTCTCCGGTGCTAACCTTGCCGTCGCAAGAGGGCAAATCGAAACAGAAATCCAGGAGCTCTTCGCCGTCCACTTCGATTTCACATTCTCTGGACGGCAGCCACCATCATAAAGGTAGAGGAGAAGAAGAAGAGTTTGAGGATTCGCACTTGCAACTCTCATCCACTTCATCGGAATCGGACTTGAACTCCGATTCCGGTCACATGCATATTCATAATAACTTCAACAACGAACTGGAAGAAGAAGAGGGAGAAGAAAGAGTGCAAAGAGAAAGAGACGTACTTCCAAATTCGTACAGTTTCAGTAATTATGATGTTCAAGAAAATTGGGGTTATAATTTTCCTGGAATAAATCAATACCCATACCCGTACGCTTACCCGTACTCGAACTCGTATCCGAGTATGTACTACATGAAGAGGTCTGCTACTCCGGCGAAGACGGTGGTGTACGAGGACCCTTCAGTGAATGGCTACACGGATTATTATGGAAATGGTGGGTTCTTTGGGTATCCAGTGATGGGGTCTCCTCCGAGAGAGGCTAGTCCACCTAAACAGCCTCCGCCGTCACCGCCTAGAGCGTCGACCTGGGATTTTCTCAACGTGTTTGATACGTTTGAAGGTGGATACCCCAGTTATTATCGAATGGGGAGGTACGGCTACGGGTCATCCGCGAGTAGTCCGGATTCGAAGGAGGTGAGGGAAAGGGAAGGCATACCAGATTTAGAAGACGAAACAGAGAATGAGGTGATCAAAGAAGTTCGCAAAGAGAAGAAGGTGAATGGAGATGAGAAGTTCGTAAATGCTGAGTTTAAAGGTAACGTGGATGTGAAGAGGGACGTTGGGGAGGGCACATCAAAGCCGGTGGCCTTTGAGACTAGTAGTGAAAGTTTGGGGTCTGTTAAGGGTAAAGGGATTAAGGGTAGTACCAGTGCTGAGGCGTATCAGAGTCCTGATAGTATTGTTTCAAAGACCAGTGAGGTTGAGCATGTGAAGAAAAAAGGTGTGAGTTTTGAGATTGAGGAGGCATCTCCAATGACAATGGATGTGGAGTCTTCAAAGCATAGTAGCTTTACCACATTGTCAACCCATGGTACTAGGGATGTTCAAGAGGTGGTGATGGAAATCAAGGATGAGTTTGCAGTTGCCTCTAGTTATGGGAAGGAGGTTGCTTTGTTGCTTGAAGTGAGCAAATTGCCCTATCAGAGAAGAAACACTCCACTTAAAGGTAGATCCTCTAGAGTTCAGAGTTCTCCATTTGAAATCGATATATCTGGTTGTAGGTTCAGAATTCAGTTGATGTACCTACAATCTAGTATGTTACCTTTTTAGATTAAACATAGAGGGGAGAAAATATGAATTAGAGGTTATTAGAGGTTATAAATTTCTGATTTGATTTAAGCTATTGCTAATCAATTAAGGTTAATTATCCATTCGTATGGTTGGAACCTAGCTGTCCAAGAATACAACTCATGAATCAAAATTTTTAGGTTGAGCATGACTAATAACCCAATGTTAATCTCAGATCTGGTGCGCCAATGTGTTTCTTGTTTAGAAATGGGGTTCGCTTGTTCTGTTGAATTTAAATTTCCATCCTATGCAAGTAAACCTGTTTTGCTGCTTTATGAAACTCACGTGCCTTGATTCAGTGATTTTTTCCAGGATCCTATATCTGCTGTCTTCACATCCTTCAGCCAGGCCATCACAACCAATTTCTTCTAGGATAATGAAAATGGCAAAAACATATTCTGCAGATATTGCAGATGATTTCGGGATGAGACCTAAAAGCCTTTCATCCACTCTAGAGAAACTCTATGCCTGGGAAAAGAAACTCTATAAGGAAGTCAAGGTAGGGTTTCATGAAGAGTTCCAACGTCCTATTCTTAATATTTGCTTACTGTGACTGCATTTCTCAGACAGAAATATGTATTCTCAAATAGTGAAGTTTGATGTAATACCCACTGATTAGCTTTCTGAAGGGATTTTTTCATTGTAGATATTAACAAGATTCATCTGTGTCGTCTGCTTCGTCTGAGCATTTCTGCTTTATGACTTAAGTTGAGTCTAAATGCAGAACATAATCCGGGTGTCCATATATAAAACTGATGGATGAAAACCAAAGCACCACATGAAAAACATTTCATTATTTTTCCCTGCAGATAATGTATCTTTCTATTGGTTATGATAATGCTTCTAATTTGAGTGCAAAACTTTTATTTGGTCATTCTTGTATTATCTATCTTCTCTTGTTTTTGCCAATTTTAGGATGAAGAGAGGCTACGAATCACCTATGAAAAGGAGTGCAAGAGATTAAAAACACTTGATGAACGTGGAGCAGAGTCCAGTAAAATTGATGCTTCTCAAGCTTCTATAAGAAAGCTGCTGACAAAAATCAATGTTTGCATTAGAGCTGTTGACTCTATATCGAGTAAGATACACAAGCTGAGGGATGAAGAATTGCAGCCTCAAATTAGTGAATTAATATATGGGTATAACTGCTTTTCTTCTGAATCTTATTACTAGATTTAAAGTTTGGCATTCTCTACTGCTGTGTCATTATATCGGATGTGATTGTCGGAGGGTGATTTGTAAATGGTTGATTCTCTTACTTGGAACTTTTAGTTGGTGAAAACACCGCATGGGGTGACATCGGTTTCAAATGATCGCCTTAAACAATTTACTTCAAGCTCTTGTGATTCTGTTGTTTTCCTGACAAGCATACTTATTTTTTTGCAGTTTGATAAGAATGTGGAAATCTACTCTAAAATGTCATCAGAAACAGTTCCAAGCAATCATGGATACCAAAATTCAATATCTCAGAGCAAACACTGGCTTGCAAGGAGATTCTGGTTTGAAAGCTACTCTGGAACTTGAAATGGAGCTTATCAACTGGAGCACCCGCTTTGGCAATTGGATCAATGCTCAAAAATTGTATGTGGAGTCATTAAATGAGTGGCTTTTGAGGTGCCTTTTCCATGAACCTGAAGAAACCCCTGATGGAATTGCTCCCTTCTCTCCTGGCAGAATTGGAGCTCCCTCTATGTTTGTAGTTTGCAATGATTGGTACCAAGCCATGGTCAGGATATCTGAGAAAGGGGTGGAAAATGCGATGCTTGAGTTTGCATCAAACTTGCATCAGTTGTGGGAACGACATGACGAGGAAAATCGTCAGAGGATCAAAGCAGAGTACCTCAAAAAGGATTTTGACAAACAGCTTAGGACATTACGAATGGAGAGAGGAAAGGTCAAACGGGAGCTAGATGTACTCTCAGATAAAACTATGTCAAAGGTTCCTTCAGAAAGTGGAGTGTCACCACTCGATGATCTGAAGGTGGATTTGGATTCAATGCGAAAGAAACTAGAAGAAGAGAGAGCCAGACACAAAGAAGCTGCAAAACTGGTTCATAATGCAGCTTCAAGTAGTTTACAAGCAGGTCTAGTCCCGATTTTCGAGGCTTTGGGCAACTTCACCTCTGAAGTCATAAAATCGCACGAACAAGTCAGACTAGACTATCCAGGGGATCAAAGTAGGTAACATCCCCAACATAATTTTGTATTTATCTTCA
The DNA here is from genome assembly GCA_027123425.1 of Erythroxylum panamense. Lineage (NCBI taxonomy): Eukaryota > Viridiplantae > Streptophyta > Magnoliopsida > Malpighiales > Erythroxylaceae > Erythroxylum > Erythroxylum panamense. Next base: position 7,075,700 of record JAOTIZ010000002.1, on the reverse strand, counting down.
CAAGGCATGTTGACTGATTCCTCCAGTGAAGTAGCCCTGCTTTTTACTGTGTACAGTTGGGTATTAGAGACTGTTCATCTGGCATGGTAAGGCTCCTGATTATAGGAATGCTTAAATAGAAGCTGAAAGTAGCGGGGATGAGGGCTTTGTGGCGGTTAAGTTAGTTATAAGGTGCTGTTCTTTGAATTTTGGTTTTGAGTAGAGATGTAGGACTTTTGTACAGGAAATTTCATTCATTGGTTCATTGGTTGGTGGGGTGTAAGTGGACTGTGGCCGTTGATATTTTTATTTATAAAAAATTATCCTTTGTTAGTAAAGTCGTATTTGCTAAATATTTAATTCTTTTTCTTGTTCGAGAAAAATGAAAATGGCTTCAAAGTCTTTGTTCTCAGATTCTTTCTCTTAGGCTTTGACAGAGTAAGTGGAAAAAGTGGTAACTTTCTACTAACTTGCTAGGCCAGTAGAGAAAGTGAGTATTTTAGCTTAATTGGTTCTTAAGTTCTTATAAGCTTGTATAAAGGTATCCTTGTAGTTCATTTGTAACTTTGGTGTACATTCAATCATTAAATAAGGAGTTCTTGAGTGATTTCATAATAGAGTGTTTCGAGGAGGAAGTCACTTGAATCTATTGTGAATATATTAATAAAAAGTTGGTTTTGTCATCTCTTTTGTTTGTGTAATTTGATTGATTTGTGTGTAACATTTATGTGTTTAGAGTCTAATGAAGTACCTAAACACAAATCACATGAGACATTCAAGAACAAATAGACTTGTTAGTTAGTGATCACAAGGGGGAAGCTAAGTTTAAATTTGACAAATTAAAGATTGACAATGATTTCAACCATCTTACTCTAATTTCACTATGCCCAAGCAAGTCTATGTGATAATGTGTATGGTTAATCAAGCAAAATTTGTAATAAAAAGGTTAGAACCAAGTCGGTATATGTATTTTCCAAATATGGGTGATGATTTTTTTAATTGTTTAATAAAGTAGATCCTTTTATATTTATGTCACCTTTCTTATAACTTAATAACTAATTTTTAATAAAATTTAATTAAATAATTTATTTTAATTTAAGGTTAATAAAATAATTTATTTTTATTTTTTTTATTAAAAACACAAAATTCTCATCAAATTCTTATATGTCATATTTGTTAAGATTCGTGAAATCATAAAAGAAATGGGTATATTTTTTAGGTTAAATTCATCATATCCTTGTGATTTGACAAGCTATAAAAGTGATGTCTCAATTATAAAACCTAATGAAAACCCTTACGTGGTTTTGAATTTTTGATGCTTGTTCCCCTACTTTCAGGCATCCATTAAGCAATCTAACTTCTCAAACAAAAACAGCTTTTTTTTTAATAATAAAAATATGTAATAGTATAAGTGGCATTACTGTGCCATCTAACCAACAACATCGTGTAGGTTATTCAACACACACATAGTTTTATTTTATAGGCATCTTTTATCGTATCTCACACATCGCCGCATAAAGCATAGAAGAAAATAAAATTGAATGAAGAAATGGGAGCAATGTATAACTAAGGTTCATCAATTAATTTGCTAGAGAGGATAAATCTATTGAAATACAATTGCAGAAAAGCTTGAGTTCATCAATTCAATCACTAAAGAAGATAACACAATGCAAAGAAGCTTATTATACTAGTGAGCATGTTTAATTGTTATCCCTTTTCTTGAGTCATAGTAAAATTTTCCTTTTTGATGCTTTTATATCCCCATTCATTTTAGTTGCACATTTTGTAGCTACAAACAATAATAATCGCCTTTATGTGGAAGCCTCTATAAATTGTCGTGATTGTTCCATAAATTGTCTACTAGGCTATGGTTTTATTTTGATTTGTCTATTATGTTGTGATTTTGTTTTGGTCCATAAAGGTTCAAACATGATTTTTTTTCAGAAGATTAGGGCCATATTAATATCAAAGCTCTAAAGTGATGTATTGTTTTTCATTTAAGGTAAATGTGATTATTGTTTTATAAGCCTATATAGTGATACATTTTGTATGATCAATATGCTGGAAGAAGAATTTTATTTATATCTTAAGTTATGATGAGGGTTTGGTGATGTCCATAAGTTATGTGGAATGGAGAATAATGTTGGAAGAGTTGGGGAAGACAATAATTTTTAAGCGACAAATGTATGTTAATTGTGATCTACAACTTCCAAAAAGAAGCATAAAGTCACCTGGTGGCTAGCTAAAGTGATATAAAAGTTTAGGGTCTTAATTGTTGGAACATCAATTACAAGCTTTTCTTATGTTGGCTTAACATGCCTTTAACTTACAAAATGGAAAGACAAAAAATGTATGCTATAAAAGATATTCCTTTATGTTTTAGTTTATTATCAAAGTTTTAATTGTTGCCTTATTACTTGCCATCTCTTTTCTTATGGTTGTGTCGTAGGCATATGCCTTTTTATTTTTGGAAATGCGAACGGAAATTATAGTGCTATGACCTTATTTTGCCTAATGGATGACTTGTTACTCATTTTGCCTTATGGTGCAATGAACTCGTTGAAATGTTTATATGGCTCTTACTTGCCCTTTTTCTTAGTATTTTTTCATCCTTTAAGTTCATTCTTGTCTTTGCCTTTCTTGGAATGAACCTATTTATTCATCATTCCTTTTAATAGAGATTTGTTGCTTTGATTTGCTACAAAGGCACTGTTAGTGACTTCTTCCTCTCTATAGGACTTTCTTTGTTTAATAGCCTACAAAGAATTTACTAACTCACTTTAAACTACTTTTACCAGTTTAGGCTCTTTCATTCTCAAGATTTCAAAGTCCTTTCTTAAGATTAACACCTTCATCTATCTAGTTTATACCAAAAGCTTACAACTTAGACAAAAGACACATCCCCTAGTTTTTCTCCTCATTTGGCTACAAATTGTTATTTTATGAACTTTTTCATTACATTTGACTTTCACAAATAATTGTTAAGGAAAAAAATATGCAAGTTATATATGGAATCATTCTACATGATTCCATAATGCATTATTATACTACACAATTAACAAAATGGAAGAATGTTACATGATTCCATAATGCATTATGCATAATTACATCAATTTAGTAGTGTATTGAATTTGCATACATTTCATATGGTTGTATTTATTTCTATTATAGGTTTTATTTGAGGAATTACTACTACTCTAGACCTAAGAAATATATTTGAGTGCTTCTATGGTGGATTCTTCAAATTTAAACTAGAAATGACATATGAAGGTGGAGAGAAAGATTAGTTTTGATGTAAGGTAAATGATATTACATTAGTTAATTTTATCCTTAATAATAAAAGGTTAGGGCAAAGAGAAGCATAAGATTTTACCTATAGATTTCTATATGTGTTATTTAAAGATGGTTTAAGGCCACTATATGATAATAATGATGTGAGGAATTTGATAGTTACAATTGAACCAAGAAGATTAAAGACAGTAGAGTTATATATAAATGGGGAGAAGTATCCCAAGTTATGCAAACTTACTAAACTTGAAGTTGATATTCTAATTAAAGTAATTGATGATGATGATTAGGAGGTAGGTTTAGTTGAAGCCACAAATTCACCCATTCTAACAACCATATATTCACCTATTCTAACACCTACAAATCTAACCATAGATGCTCCTATAAATCCACTAATAAATACACCTTCAAATCTACCTATTTCAGCAACCATTGAAGTTGATCTTAAAGCATAAGATGATTTGGATGACTTATCATACAATGAAAGCCATTCAACAAACATTATAGATTTAGGATATTCAAGTAAAGTAAATTTTAATGATACATGTGGATATGTTATAAAAGAAGAATTACCTATCATAAGTGAGTGGTGTATGGATGTTCAAAATATTAAATTAGGTGAAGATGAGATTAAAGTTGATGATGATGACATTGGTAGCCAAAAAGGCTGTTCAGATAAAGAGAAGAAGAAGAATCCTTAACATCCTCATTTTTTTTGATAAAAGGGAAAAACTAATACAAACTACAGAACAAAACGGGGAAGACAGATTCCCGATTGATCCTCTAGGAGGACCTGGTGGCACCCAATGGGTGTAGAAGCTAGAA
>JAOTIZ010000002.1:7053025-7071508 GCA_027123425.1 Erythroxylum panamense | reverse complement strand
CACGCTCTCACAGGTAGGATGTTGGGTTCCGGCAGCGGGATCCAATATCCGATGTTGGGCTCCGGCAGCGGGGTCCATCAAATAGGTACTCATTTAAGATGGGAGATAAAACCTATGTTTTGGCGCCTCTAAAAACAAAGGAGGTTCATAAGGATCAAATGAGGTTTGTAAAGGCCATAGAAGAACAAAAACAAAAGGAGACTGAGAGTTTGAAAAAAAGTAAAGGAAAAGAAGCCATTCAAAGAAATAAAAATAAAGGCTCAATTGAGAGAGATTGCACTAGTGAGAAAAAAAAAGAGGGAAATGCAATAGAAAAAGGAGAGTTGAGTGAAAAGAATAGTAAAAGAAAAAAGAGTACCTTCTTTACGAAATCAAGAAATTTGAGACAAGTGTTGTACACACCTAAGCCTTTAATTTTGCTTAACTATAGAGAAATTCTTTAAAATGAGGCTGACCTTGACTCTTCCATACCTAGTGTTATTAAATATGTTTTATAGGAATACTCAGATGTCTTTCTAGATGAGATGCCCAGGGGACTTCCACCTTTGAGAGGTATTGAACACCAGATAGATTTTGTGCCAGGAGCTCAAATTTCAAACCGCCCAACTTATAGGAGAAATCCTGAGGAGACAAAGTGATGTGATGGACTCTAGAAGAATCAAGATTCTCGCTCGCAACTTCAGTTTGTCAGTTTGAGCTAGGTTTTGTGCCCAAACTGCCCTTGACGGGTGCGTACGCCAGCGCCCAGTAGGCCAGATGCCAGGCGCACTAGACCAGGCTATCGCCTAACCTCTTTTGCTTTAGGTTATTTTTCAACTATTTTTTTTATGATTCAGACAGTATTGTTTTACCTATTTAGGCCCAGGATGTTGGCCCACTTTCAAGTTATTTTGGCAACTATAAATAGTTGCCTTGACATTAGTTTTAGGGTTACACTTTGATAATTTGAGAGCTTTGTGAGGAATTTCTTCAAGTTCTTGTTGTTCCACGAACCCTAACTCTACTTATCAATTGATCTCAATTGTGGCATATTGTTTTGGTTCAATTTTCTTAGTTTATTACTTGGTCTAGGTTGCTTGGACAATTGCGATCCTTGAATTCTAGAAAAGTACCGAAAACCTTACATATCTAGTTTGTTTAAAGGCTATTGAATCATATCACGATTAATCTCCTTCCGTGGGCGCATCAACTTTGATATTAGAGCATTGGTGTGAAGGAGAATTCTTATTCAACTCCATTGGAGTTCAAAAAATCACTACCCATCACCATTCAATTATCATCAGTTCATGAATTTAGGTGTGAATTAACTTTCAGCCTAGGGTTTTCAATTATTCTTCTTGTTTATTTTGTTGAAACTTTTGGGTTATGTTGAAAAAATCCAAAAAAAGCTGAAAAAGAAAAAAAAGTTTGAGAAAAATATCAAAAAAAAGTCTGAAAATGAAAAAACGAAAAAATAATTTGTAAAAAAAGTTTTAAAAAGGCCTAAAAATGAAAAAAGTGAAAAAATTTGCAGAATTAAACATGTTACTGTCGAGTTCAAGAATTACAGTATTTTGGAAAGTCTTATGTGAAGGATTGGCAATTGAATTAAGTGAAATTTTCGACCTATCTTGCATGACCTTACTTTGAAAAGAGTTCCAAAACTTGGTGCCATTGTTGAATTTCTTGATTGGAAGGAGTTAGGTTTTCTGAAGCACAACTTGAACGTTGAGGATTCAAGAGGAAAAAGGCAAAAGGGTGAGATCATTAGAGTGGTCAAGACACACAAGGGGAGTATTCTCAATTCGAGTGAAACACGTGAGGGAGTGTTTTGTGAGGTTATTTTGCTACTGACTTTTTCTTTGCAGGAGCAATTTTCATTTGAGGTATGTCTAACGATAGCGTGAGAGGCCAACAATCGAGTGGGGCGCAAGCAGCCACTTTGGTGGTGATCCAGTAGCTAATTGAGAGCCTAAACACTGCTCTTGCTGGAATTAGAGGTGAAATGGAGAGGCAAGCCCTAGAGATTGCTAACTTGAGGTGTGGCATACGTGAGGAGCCACGAATAGGATGCATCGGTCCTAGAAACCAACATGCTCCGATTGTATTAGAAGACTATGGATCTAATGACGGGAGGGATTATGTGAGATCACAGGGATGAGATCAACGAGCTGATTTTGGGATAGACGAGATAGTAACATTAGGTCTATTAAGACGTAAATTCCACCATTCAAAGGAAAGAATGATCCGGAGCTCTACCTTGAATGGGAACTAAAGGTGGATATGATTTTTGAATGCCACAACTTTTCAGAGGAAAAGAAGGTAAAACTCGCAGCCGTTGAACTTTTCGATTATGCACAAATTTGGTAGGATCAATTGGTGATTTCTAGGAGAAGAAAGAGGGAGGAACCCGTGAGTACTTGGGTTGAAATGAAAGTGATCATGAAGAAGCGGTATGTTCCATCTTATTACTACCAAGAGATGCATCAAAGGCTTCAACGCCTAACACAAGGGAATCGGACTATTGAGGAGTATCATAAGGAGATAGAGATCACAATGATAAGGCTAATTATGAGGACCTCGAGGCCACAATGACTTGATTTTTGGATGGTTTTACAAAGAAATAGCCAAGGTAGTTGATTTGCACAACTACAACGACCTCAAGGAGATGGTGAATATAGCAATGAAGGTTGAGAGGCCACTTAAGTCTCGTGGGACAGCGAAGAGTGGGACGACTTCTACTTCGAATTGGAACTCAAATTGGTCACGAAAGGAGGAGAATTCGAAAAGAAAGGGGCTGGAATCCAAAAGGCCGAACCAAACTCTTCCAGAAACTAAAGGTACATTTAATACCCCTAACACTCAAGCTTCTTCTAGCAAACATTCTTCAATTAAATGCTTTCGATGTTTTAGAGCTAGGCCACATTGCCTCCCAATGTCCGAATAAGAGGGCCATGGATTTGAGATATGATGGGTTGATTGAATATGAGGATGACAAGAAATGTTTTGAGGAGGACATTTTGGAGGGAGAGGAAGATGAAATTTGTGTGGAACGGGTTGTTAAAGGCAAAACTCTTGTGGTTAGGAGGGTGCTTAGTGTTCGGCATTGGACTAAAATGTTAGACCAATGAGAGAACTTATTCCATACATGATGTTTGGCTGGTAGCAAAGTTTGTAGCTTGATCATTGATGGAAGGAGTTGCACCATTGTTGCTAGTTTGGATATGGTTAAAAAATTGAGGCTAACGGTTCTAAAGCATCCGGGAACATATCATTTGCAGTGGTTCAATGATAGTAGGGAAGTTAGCGTGACCAAACAAGTGCTATTATTTTTCTCCGTTGGATGGTATGAGGACAAGGTTCTTTGTAATGTAGTACCTATGCAAGCTGGTCACGTTTTACCTGGAAAACCGTGACAATTTGATCATCAAGCTAACCATGATGGATATATCAACAAGTACTAATTCAAGTTCAAGGGGCGAAATTTCATTCTTGAACCAATGACTCTACAAGATATTTACTTGGACCAAATTCAAGCTTTAAAAGGAACATTGGGTTCTGGTAGTGAGGATAAAAAAAATAAAGAAGGACAAGAAGTTGAAAAGAAAGGAGATAATGGCTCATCGGAGAGAGAAAACACAAGTGAGCAAAAAAATAAGAGATGTGCAGGAGAGAAAAGTGTAAGGAGGAAAAACAAGAGAGAACCGAGAGAAAACACATTTTTTAGATGTGCCACATCTAAAAAATGATGTCGTTTTTACATAGAAAGTTAGGGTTCGTAACAGACATTTAAAGATAAAGTGAACAAGCGTTAGAAATTAAAAATTACAAAAAAACTTTTGATAGTTTTTAAAAGTGAGGGAACATGTACAATTTGACAAATTTCTCAAACTATAAAAAGTAGTATAAATTTAATCCTGCTTTTTTAATTACATTATGACCTTGATAAAATTTCAAAGTGTCCTCTTTTGGTGGAAAGTATAATTAACAAATAATTTGTAAAATTATATACTCATCTTTATTTAAGATATTTTGTCAAACTTAGGTTGAACATCCCTCTCAATGCATGTCTCTAATTAAATAATCCCACTGCCTCACTCTGCATTAGCTCGAATATTTAGGTTCCCATTTCCGTGTACTTGGCCCATGGCTTAGCCTTGATCAAAACTTGCTGATTTCTTTCCTATATGCCAGGGCACATTGGATCTGATGCCTCACACCTTGGACAAAACTTGATAGCATCAATTTTTTGTTGTTGACTTAGATCATATAAATATAGACAAAATAATGTTAAGAAGTGATTTTCTCATACTCGTTATTCAAATTCTTTTGTTGGATAATTATAATTAGATTGCAATAATTGTATTGCAAATTAACATTAATGTTGATCTTGAATCGCGGCCGTTTAATTATAAACGTACGAAACTTGACTATTAAAGCCTAAACCTTAGTACTCCAATCCTCGTAGTTATCCTCTTAAATTAATTAACTGAAACTCTCCATGACTCAATATCCTAGGACTCGAAGAACTGCGAACTCAATACAACACTAATATAGTACAAACCGATTCTAACGATTTTATAACAAATACCAATAGTAGCTCTCCACGTGTACAAAAGTTCTCGATTTGAATAGCAATCGCTTTAAAAAATTCTGCGCATGCGTAAAAATCTCGCAAAATTGAAAAGTGAGATACACTTGCCTTTCGGAAACTGCAGCGTGACAAACGATACCCAATGAACAGAACCCACGTGGAATTGAGCAAATAAGAGAGCGAGTAGATGATTTTTGATATGCTTGACAAGAGTAAGGCAACGAAATATCTTATCGCCGTGTCACGTGTAGTTTCCATGTCAGTCTCGTTGTCTCGCTACTCTAAAAGTGGGCGCCTCACACAATAACACTTCAACTAAATAGATCACCAACTAGGAGAGGATACGATTCTGAAATATGGCGTCTAGGGCTTCGATTTGGTCCCATTTGTTTATCTTTACTCTTATTCTTGCGACCTCAGCTGCGGGGACTGAATCGGAGGAGTTTGTGTTGACTCTTGATCACTCCAATTTCACTGATACAGTTAACAAGCACGATTTCATCGTCGTTGAATTCTACGCCCCGTGGTATGCTATTCGATTCGATTCGCGTTCAAATTTTTTATGGTTAAGATGGGACTGGGTATTGTAGTTGATTGTATATTGATCTTAGTTATGGTTGGTCTGTTCATGCGCTCTTTATTTTTTATTTAAGATTTTCAATCTGGATTTGTTTTATTTTATGGGAATGGATCTTGTACTGTTTTGCTGGTCACTGGTCTTTCTAATTGCATGCAGTGGTCGCTGGTTCTAGAAACATGTGAAACATCATTTGTATCAATGCGTGCCAAAACACTATCTGTTTGGTGCATACATAATTCGTATTTCATTTCTTGTGAGATTTATATCTTACAATTATCACGGGACTTGTCGAACGTCCAACATGATTTGTTTCTTTTGTTTCAAATATGATAGTCCCATGTTATCCTTAGTAAAGTCAGATGAAACTGTGAAATAGGTCAAATAAGCACTTAATTTTCTCTAAATAACAGTCAAGTTGTTTGATTTATAATTTAAGCGGTTATTTGGATGATCTAAAATCTTAAGGACCATACTATGTTTGAGTGGCCTTATTTTCTCTTTTCTTCAATTCCCTTTGTTGAATTTTGATTTAAGTCTAATACAACTTGTTTTTTCTGTAGGTGTGGCCACTGCAAGAAGCTTGCTCCAGAGGTGTCTATTTATATTTTTGGAGTGTCTTATTTTGCTTATGTCCACAATGCTTATATTACTTCAGCTAACAATAGTGATTTTTTATGTGTAGTATGAAAAAGCTGCATCTGTATTGAGTAGTCATGATCCTCCAGTAGTCCTTGCAAAGTTTGATGGTAGCGATGAATCAAACAGAGATCTTGCAGGCCAATATGATATTAAGGGATTCCCCACTCTGAAAATATTCAGAAAAGGAGGGAAATCAGTTCAAGACTATAAAGGACCTCGTGAAGCAGATGGCATTGTTGAGTATTTGAAGCAACAAAGTGGGCCTGCTTCTGGTGAGATAAAATCATCAGATGATGGTGCCTATCTTAACAGTGAAGGGAAGATAGTTGTTGTGAGTGAAGCTTCTGTAACTTTTATGTCTATTTTTCTTTGTCTTCTTTGCATTTCAGTATTTTCCATGGTTTAGTATATTCAGAATATGTTTGGATAATTTGCAGGTTGGAGTGTTTCCCAAATTCTCAGGGCAGGAGTTTGAGAATTTTATTGCTATAGCTGAGAAATTACGCTCAGATTATGAGTTCCGTCATACTTCGGATTCTAAACACCTCCCTCTTGGGGATTCATCAGTGACAGGTCCTTTTGTTAGGCTGTTTAAGCCTTTTGATGAACGTTTCGTGGATTTCAAGGTATTGTAATACCTCAATGTATTTTAGATTTTATTTCAGTTATCTTGTTGTAGAACCGTCAGTGCTAAAATTTTAATTTTCATCATACATTGGAAGCCCTTTGATACTCAAATAATATGTATGCAGGACTTCAGTGTGGATGCTTTGGAGAAGTTTGTTGAAGATGCCAGCATACCTATTGTGACTGTGTTTGATAAAGACCCCAACAATCACCCTTTTGTCATTAAATTTTTCAACAGTCCCCATGCCAAGGTACACAACATATAAACTTGTCTGGCATCAACTCCCAACTATTTTAAGTCCCTAGGTTGTGATTACATTTTAAGGTTCTAGAATGAACCAATTGCTGTTGACTGTGTGAACAATTAACGTTATCCAGATATGGCAGGGTTACTAAACTACATTCACCAACTTTTATCAATTTGAAATTGGCAGGCTATGTTTTTTGTGAACTTCAGCAGTGAGGATGCTGACTCATTGAAAGCTAAGTATCATGAAGTTGCTGAACAATACAAGGGAGAGGGCTTGGCCTTTCTGGTGGGAGATGTTGATGCTAGTCAAGGGGCTCTGCAGGTTAATATTTCTCTATTGCCTGCCTACATTATGTTGCTTTCTCTTTTATCTCTTCTGACATGCAGTGCTTTTTGCTCACTTGAATTGACAGTATTTTGGAGTGAAAAAGGAACAAGTGCCTCTCATTGTCATACAGAACAATGATGGACAGAAGTTTTTGAAACCAAATTTGGAGGCTGATCATATTGCTACTTGGGTGAAGGATTACAAGGTAATATTGACATCATGTTCATGCATTTCTTGTTTTCTGGTACGAAAATATTAAAGTTGGTGATAGTTGTACATCATTCTTTAGTGGATTATAACTGTGCAAGTTATGTCTGTCCAGGATGGAAAGTTGTCACCATACAAGAAATCTGAGCCCATTCCTGAAGTGAATGATGAACCTGTGAAAGTTGTGGTTGCTGATAGTCTTCAGGAGTTTGTTTTCAACTCTGGAAAAAATGGTCTGTACGACAAATAGTGTTTGTCATTGCTTTTTTACCGTAATATTGAATTATGATGCACCTCATGTGTGATATTCCTAGTAGTTTTTATTACTCTAAAACATTATAGCCAGTTTAAATCTTTCTGAATCTGGTGGTTATGTAGGTTTAATTCTTAGGAAGTCCTGAAGGGTTTTGTTGTTTTGTTGAGTTAGGATGCAGTTGTGCTTTATCTTCATGATAGATTTTATCAGTCTAGGCATTCTATTCTGGTTAAATCTTTCTGAATTGGTGCTTAAGTAGAATAATCCTTGTTATGTTTTAAAGGATTTTCTTGTTCTTTGTTGAATTAGGATGCAACTGTTTTTGTGATATATCTGATGGTTTTCATTACTGTGAGCATGATGGTTTATTTGAATCTTTCTAAATCTTGTGTTCCATCACATTTTTGATAAATCAGGATGAAATGATTGAGAGTTTTGTTGTTTGGATGGGTTCACATCCACCAATTATTGCAGCTCTAGGTTGTATCCTCCTTAGGATCACACTGATAAAACGTTTCTATCTTATGTATTCAAAATGTCTTTAATTGTGCATTTTATGCTGATATCTCCCGCATTCAGTTTTTCTGGAGTTCTATGCACCTTGGTGTGGACACTGCCAAAAATTGGCTCCAATATTGGATGAAGTTGCTGTCTCATATCAAAGCGATCCTGATGTAGTTATCGCAAAATTTGTAAGTGTTCTTCACTCCTGACAGAGGGAATTGTGTGTTTTGTGGGGAAGGGGGTACTATGTGTATGCATATATAAATGTATACAGAGACATATACATGAAGAATTATGATTAGTATGAGCTAATGGCTTCACTTTCTTGAGCAATTAATCTTCTAGTTTACTTTGTTAGTGGGCTTAGTGTTGTTTAAAAATATGATGGGTGAAAGCAAGTATTGTGTTTGTTGTAGAAAGTTGGAAAAGCTCTTCCAAAATAAAAGGAATTGCCCAAAGATGAAGGGAAAATCTAATGAAATTATTAATCATCTAAATCATAGGCACATTGCACTTGTATATAAGATTTGTTTACATACTCTTTTTAATGAGATATAACCACCAGTAGTTGGAAACTTTGAATTCATGTTTTTCATTTTCTGATCTCAACTCGGGAAAATGTACAGGATGCAACTGCAAATGACATCCCAAATGATACTTTCGATGTCAAAGGATATCCAACATTGTACTTCAGGACAGCTAGCGGGAATGCTATGAAGTATGATGGAGATAGGAGCAAAGAAGAGATTGTCAGTTTCATCGAGAAGAACCGGGATAAGAAAATTACTGAGCCAAAATCCGGGAAAGATGAAGCAACAAAAGAAGATTCGGCGAAAGATGAGCTCTAAAATAGTGTTGCTGGTTCACAGCCTTGTACCATTTTTGGGCAGAAGTTACTAGTCCACTCATAATAAATCACCCTTGTTTAGTTTAGGTTTAATCTTCTTCTAATATGCTTAGGTGAAAAGGAACGATATTTGTGTAAGTTAAGCTGATGAGCTTCTCCGAGAAATATTTGCCTTAACGTATGATTGATTATGGAGCCCTTCATTTCACAATAATTAAAATGCTTGGGTAGGGCTCAACTACGCCCAAATCAAAAAACAAGAAAAAGAGAGAATCTTAAATCTTAATCAATCACCTTGTTAGTCAAAGGGTAGGTCCCCTTAGGCGTTTATTTTGGAGAGTGGGGCTGCTAACGTTGAATTAGATGGTGTTGGTGGCTTAACGTGCAAAGAGCAGTTGGGACTTTGGATTTATTATGATAATATGGCGTTCAGCTTTCGTTCATAAGTCAAATCCAAAAGATGAATGTGGTGATTTACGTCTCCTTCCCCATCATCCTGTCCAATAGGCCTAGTAAATCAGACCACCGAAGGAACCTTCTAAAAGTAAAGTCTCCCACTTGTCACTAGGCTTAGTCAGCATTCATTATCTTATGTTATTAATGACTGTTATCGGTGCAGTTGTAATATGTGCAAAGTTGTTTCGGTTTGCAGTCCCAACTAGATAAGATAATATATGATTTGATTAAGATATGTGTCCAGATTCCCCAAGACTATACAATAGCTAATCCTTTTAACTTTGGTATCCTTTCTGGGGGTTCAGGCGACATTGCCTTCCTCTTACTAAGGTTGTTGTGGTTGATGTTGGTTTTAGTATTGTTGTTGTCCCTGTCATCTAGATTGTCGCCGATTGGTAGGCCAGGTGACTTTACAAGGTGTTGTTGAAGTTTCTCCACGTCTGATTGCCGAACAGGCTTCAACAAGAATTCCTCCGCCCCTTCTTCCAAACACCTGGGACGTCAATTTTAAAATATTAAATTTGTTAGTGCTAATGAGCTTTTCTTCTTCTTCTTCTCCTTCTATTGTGAAGCAAGAAGAATTAGTAAATTACATGCTAATTCTGGAGGGTATATTCTCTGATGACATGACCACCACTGGAACATCTTTCCAGGAAGATCCCTGTAAGTGACATCAAAACGTTCAGTGCAGTGGCTTACGTTTGGATTGACAGAAAATGTAAACAAAGTATACCTTCCCCTCTCTCTCTCTCTCTCTCTCTCTCTCCAATCAGATGTTTCCAGCTAAATCAAAACTTTGTCAGCTAAAAGGTCTTTGGTCTACCTATGGTCCCAATTCTGTCGGGACGAGGTCAGTCACCTGAATCAACGGCAGGATACTCGTCCCTTTTCTTATATATATAAAATAAATTCGATCTATTTTCATCTATAATAGGAGTAGTGGTCAAACCAAAGTTAATATAAAAATATCTAAATTAAGTGTAATTAATCTCTTCATTAGACAGATACGTTTAAATTGATGACATTTGAAAACGTTGACAAAAGAAGGTGTGAACTTATAGTTAATTAATGCTATTTTAATATGCATGAAATTAAATGAAACGCATAGATAGGTCATTGGTTAAAATATAATAATTGCGAGCAAGAAGAGTAGGAACTAGGAAGTGAAGAGCTGAAAGCTTTTGTGATGGAGATTTACCTTGACTCGTTTCAGCAAATCATAACCAGTCATCCCAGGCATACAATAGTCTGTCATTATCAAATTAACTTTTAACCCCTGCAGTAGTACTGTTATCCAATTAGAATCAAATTTTTACCATGTAGAAAGAAGAAGTAACTTTAAAATTACCATTCACATTCAAAGATCTAATGCACTCCAAAAATCTTTTATTGGTTCAGAAAGAAATATGTATTTTAGGGAAGTTTTTCTACGAAGAGGAGCTATAGCCACAGTATTAATGGCTACACGTGCTTCTTAATTTGGAAACAATATATTTTTGGTAATAAGGTCCACATTCATTGCAACCACAGAGATCAAAGGTTTAATGTTTACATTTCCTATTGGTAAGGTTTGCCCTAATTTATTATGATGAGTAACATCTGAGTAGACCCACCTTCCTCCCGTGTTCTATGCCAGTCTCTGGTTCATACTGGTTTTTCTTGTCATTTTCTTGTTGAATGTAAGACATTGTTCATAACTTTTAAGACAATATCAGATAATCACAGTAAAAAGGGTCATGTGCCTTTCCCACGAGCCATGACCTATCTATCTCCTCCACAGTGCATAATCTTGAATTGAACATTCAACCCTCTCCCTAGTTCTTCGTGTCACTGACTGATGGGTAGAGGCACAGAGGACGTAAAAGAGCTCAAGATTCAGGTTTTCGAACATGAAAAAGATACAGTTGTTAGTATCTTCATCATCTCTCCTATCTACATTTCTATACTGATTACGAAGAAGATCGACACATGAAGAAGATTCAGATTTCCGAAGAACAAGTGGAAACCACTTCCAGGATGAGCCATTGAAATTTTAACCACACCAACCATAATTAAAGAGGAAAGTAGATAGAAATTATGCTTAGAATAGTCAGTATTCATTTATCTATAGTCTCTTCTAGTTATGCTGTTAGAAGTTGTGTAAAGGTAAGTGGTAGAAGAATAAGAATCTAAAACGTTAACGACTAGGACGTTTTCCTTTGTTCAAGGCTTCTAGCCGTTACCCTAGTTTCAATCCAATACACATACAACAAGACAATCTCACCTCTTGCTGTGGTGACTGGGAAGAAGAAGAAGAGGAAGCGGAAGAAGACGAAGAATCATTGTCGAAATCATCAAGCAGACCCAGATACTCCAAAGCTTTATCCCCGGAGTCCACACAAGTTACTGCGACGAGAGAGAGAGAGAACACCATTAATGAGAAGGATCTATCAACGAGAAAAATATACTACTCAAAATCTTTGCCACAGAAATAAACTGAGGGAAAGAAAGAGAGGGAGAGATTAATTGCAAGGTGAATAGCATTACCCCGGTATGAAGAAACTCTAAGCAACCTTTCCAAAAGCTTCCTATCTATAACACTATCATCCACAGCCAAGACATGAAAATGGTGCTGTTGCTGTTCTTCTCGCCGCTCTTCTTCCTGTTCTTCTTTTCGCTGTCGTTCCTTCTCTTCTTGTCGTTGTTGTTTCTCTTGTTGGGTGCTTTCCACACTTGATTCCGTCATCTCCATTTCAGCTCCTGAATATCGGGTCCCAATGGTTTTACACTGACAAGAATATTATACAGACACTCTCAAGAAGATATGAAATGGGGTTGAGAGAAAGATGCGATCTTGGTGTGGAAGAGAAGAAGAAGAAGCGTCTCTTTGTGTGTGTTGTTCCGTAGGTTTTATTGAGTAGTTGAGACTCGGGAAGAGAAGCTAACTGTATTTATGCTGGCTGGATTGCTGAGTATAGAGACATACAGCTTGTTTGTTTTTATTAAATATTTTTAAAAAAAAAATTCTCATATATAGGTGGTGAAGGTGATGTTATCCATCTTTGGTGTGCGTATTTGTCAGCTATAATCTCTTCATAGATTCTCTACACACACTTGTTGGTACAACCACTTATCTCTTCCCTTTCGTTTTTCTTCCTTTAGATTTGGTTTGATTGCTAAGGAAACCACACACAGATCTTTGTCCATCATTTAGTGTAAAAGACTTTGGATTTTTCTCTCTTTACTGTCCTTTTTCTATTGGATAGGACTTTAGACTTTGAAAAAAATGGCTTTTTTAATCTATTTCTTTTTATTTATTGATATACTTTGGTAGAATAATCTGATTGCACCATATTATTCCAACTGATCAGGCAGCCTATCTAGGATAGGATGTGACCCATGGACGACCCCAAACTCTTCTTATCCTTTTTATTTTGTTAATCTAAGTGGGATTTGAAAAGTATCTAACTTTGATGTTTTTATTTTTTTGGCAAAAAATTAAAAGCATACCAAATAATTTCAACAAGTAAAATGATAAAAAAAATATAAATTAAAAAAAGAACCTAAACAAGTCAAACATATCCTATGCACAAGAATTTTAATTTTGTACCTTTTTGTATTTTTTACAAAGGGGCAAATCCATGAAAGCAGATGTGGTTATGTAAAAATTCTCTTCCAAAATCATCAAAAGGTAAAGGGAAAAAGAAGAAAAGTACTTTTTTTAAATATAATTTTTAACTTTAGATGTTCCTCTCTCTCTCTCTTACATCAAACGCTAAAAGTTGCAGAAACATAATTAAATCCCATGTCTGGCGTTGTCTTTCATCTGCAAGAGCATTGACCGCAACCATAATATTCATTCTAAATTAATTTTTTAAGAAAAAGATTACGTAGAAATGTAAGAGGCTTAGGAATAGAAATTGTAAAAAGTGAGGGGGCCAGCATAATAATTAGGGATTTTGAGTACTGAAAAGGGATAAATTGGGACCACAAGAAGAATGTCTAATATGAGAAAATTGGAATATAAATGTGGGGGAGACAAGAAATAAATAAAAAAGAAGGGTCCACTTCCATTATTAGTATTTACAAAAATTGCTTTTTTTTTAAAAAAAGAAAAACACCACAGAGAGTGGGGTCCATTTGAAACACAATTTCTTGAAATAAAATCTTGAGTAGGGCCCATAAGGGTCTGCTCAAAATCTTCGCCCCGAATAGCGAATCTGTCCCGATCGAGGAGTGTCCAAAGTAGAAAGGTTTTTATTTCTTTTATGGCTGTGGGGGTGGGGGGGTCTCTCTCATTTACACTCCACTACGGGTCCCATTCCCCTTCCAAGTGTGGACTCGACCCTCATATGAGGTACGAGCAGTGCTGCTGACGCGGGTGCACATGAACCGTCAGATCACGTCGCTTTCATCTACAATGACCTTCTACATAAATATATATAAAGAGGAGAGGACTGTAGGTGGAGGAGACTGGAAGGCAACAAGATGGATGGGAGAAAACGCTCGTGCATGCCGGCAATCATACACAATCTCATCCCCTCCCTTTTCTTTAAAAGCAAAGCGTGTTCCTCTTTTTCTTTTATGCACTTGAATTATGCGAAGACCGACTATGCGTAAAGTGGCGGTGTTTTTAGTTAGCTTTGACTTAAACATGTGAAAACTGGGCTCTCCTTTTGCTAAATTCACTGATTTTACCTTCATCGGGTCATCCAGAATCAAATGTGATTTACTGGCCGGCCCCCAACTATATTTCTTTTGCTTTTTCTCTTAAGATCACTTAGTACGGGTATTCATTGTTTTGATTGCATCAGAGCGATTATATTCATGTGAAGGAGGTCGACCAGACATGCATTGCTCATAGTCTTGCCAAACCCCAAAAGTTTACATATCAAATCAGAATCTCTCAAACTCGTACAAATTCTTGCTTTAGATAGTTATACATGATCTATGAGGATCTTATAGTTGACAAGCCACTTAGTTTATTAAGGGCATATCCTGGGACCGGCAAGACGTTGGTCCCTCCATTTCTCTCATCTCATTTATATATGTGCCTGCGAATCATGTGTTATTCGCCAGCTCTAAAACCTAACCTAACCATGTCGGTATTTAATCTGTTCGAAATAATCATTAGAATTCTCGTACTTCTTAAGTAATAATATAAGCCACAGGAAAGATTAGTTAGTAGATATGCTAGACTTTTTGAAAGAAAATGACCGCTTGTTATGTCCATTGATTAATCTACCACTGAAGCCTCTCTAAGAACTTGAAGTTTAAATGGCCTTTCTGTTCTCAATTTTGTAGGTTGAGGGAACCATATCTCAAGGGTTGAACATCACTGCATCGAAAACAACATTTTGCTATGAAAACATTATTCACTAAATGTAACAAAATGGTCACTAATAATTTTTACTTATGTTTTATTTTCGTAGCGAAAAAACTATTAACAACATTTTAAGAAATCATTGCTAATATGTTTCGGCTACGTTTAATTTTTGTAACTAAAAATTAAGTAAAAAAATTTTAGCTACGTTTTATAAAATGTAGTCA
Source organism: Erythroxylum panamense (assembly GCA_027123425.1). NCBI lineage: Eukaryota > Viridiplantae > Streptophyta > Magnoliopsida > Malpighiales > Erythroxylaceae > Erythroxylum > Erythroxylum panamense. Next base: position 7,056,712 of record JAOTIZ010000002.1, on the reverse strand, counting down.
AATTTTTGGTATACATTTTATACTATGTTAATTATAATTATTTGTGACATTTTAAATCCATACTATTGTATATATGTTAGATTATTTAGTGGTCCATGCGACTTATGGAATTTAGTCCCATGAAAAGAACCGAAGATAATAGTTATTGAGTATTAAATAATAGATCTTAAATAGATTAAATCTTTCTCTCTTTTAAATACCAAACAACATGTTGGTTGATTGTTTATATATAAGTTAAAGAAACTTGTAAAATGGTTATCTGAACTATTGAAGAAACAATCAATAGAACCAAATAAGAGATGGAATCAATCAATATAAAAACTATCATGAATTCAGGTATGTTAACATAAATCGATCCATAAAATATTGTCTAACAATTAGTATCAAAGACACGGTATTGCATTATTTGTTTTCTGTCATGTATCATTTCTGTGTGATTGTTTTTCTGTTTTTTTGTATGGTTGTTTTTTTTGTTCGTTTATGACATGTTGCACTGCCATGAAAGTTTTGATGAACTTTCGTTATTGATATGTATGGAATGGAAAAGTAATTGTTGGATGTTAAAGGAATCAGTGTTCTAAGTACTTGAAATCCTTTATCAATGCTTAAATGAAGCGAAATATAGATGCTTGACCGAAACAACATATATGAATGAATGTTTTAGAGTGAGAAACTCATGATTTTATTTTGTTTATTGACCATCGAAGAAGTAAGTGGATGTTGTTATAGTTGGCTCAAGCTAAAGAGGATTCTGACAAAGAAATGCAAGAAGAATTAAAAAAACGATGTTAGAATATAATTAAAAAAACAACCAGAGTGTGTTGTCTGAGGAAGATGAGGCGTGTGCAACATATGCGCCTCACATAAAAGGCAACGCACACTGGATTGACAACATGCACTTGCCGATTAATTAATTATTTATTTTTTTTAAAAAATAATTTTATGGGTTTGAATATTGGTCCTACTTAAGGTATTTTAATCTTGAGTCATAACTCATAATTTCATTACTTAACTGATAATTTAAATTAATTAATGAAATAATCAATTAATTAATTTAGATTTATATGCATAAAAGGTGCACCTATGTTTGCTATACATATTATAATTTTGTGTCATATTATGTTTTAATTGGTACTTTGACCATTTATATTATATCATGCTTGGAATTATATTTTTTATTATATGTTGAATGTACTACATGACATTATGGTATTTTAGAATAGTTTGTTAGTCACCAAAGTGACCAAACTAATTAAATTAAATTTCGTCATGTATGATAATTGTCCAATTAAATGTTTATTGCATGAAAAACTTATTAGTCACCAAAGTGACCTAGCTTAAAAATATTAATCATTTAATTGTGATCGGTTAAATTGTTCATTATGATATGATGCTAAAATGAAATAAAGGTTTAATTGAACAATTAAGATTATTAATTATAACGCTAGGAGGTCACCCAAAGGTGGACCATTGCTTATAATTAATGATATTAAAGGGACTTTATCAACATATTTGGTTAATATGATTGTATATCCAAAGACAACATGAATGTTGACTAGAATATGATTGATTATCCATTATAGTGAGCTATATTTGCATCATAATAGGTTACATCTATGTATTTAAATTTCTCCTAAAGGAGAATTTAAATGCATAATCAAAGTGCATTAGTTAGTTTGAATCCATTTATATTTACTCAAAGCATTAATATGTGAGATATATGTTGTGTTTACAACATCTACTAATTTGTTTGCTTTAGGAAATGGACTAATCAAGTTCAATGGTTTGAACTATGCTGATTAGTTCGAACAAATCTAGTTCTAACTGGGTGTAATGGATTTGGACTTGGCCATAGTTTTAGACGCAAAGCCCGCAACCATAACCGAGACTAGTTCTGAAGCTAATAAGTCTTATTATGAGGCTTAGAAATGGTCTAACAGGCTAAGCTTGAATTTGATGTGAATGGTAATTGCAGAAAATGTAAAGCCATCAATGCCTAAAATGAACAATGCAAAGGATTTTATGTTGAAGCTTAAAGAATACTCCCAATCTGATATAACCGATAAGTCCATAATAGGGACTTTAATGAGTGAGCTGACGACTAAAAAGTTTAATTGGTCATAGCCTATTCATGATTATGTAACACATATGTCAAATCTAGCAGCGAAGTTGAAATCCATAGGCATGGATGTAAGTGAGCCTTTCCTTGTACTGTTCATTATCAACTCACTTCCTCTTGAGTTCGACCAATTCCAAGTGAATTATAACACCATTAAGGAAAAATGGAACCGTTAAGAAATTAAGGCCATATTGATTCAGGAGGAAGCGAGATTGAAGAAAATGAACACTCCGTTTATCTCACATTTCATCAAGGAGCTAATAGCAGCAAGGACAAACCAGGAAAGAAAGGCAAAGATAAGGACAAAGCTCTTAGTAAAGTTAATGATCCATACTATTGTATATATGTTAGATTATTTAATGGTCCATGCGACTTATGGATTTTAGTTCCATGAAAAGAACCCAAGATAATAGTTATTGAGTATTAAATAATGGATCTCAAATGAATTAAAGGACTCTCTCTTTTAAATACCAAACAACATGTTGGTTGATTGTTTATATATAAGTTAAAGAAACTTGTAAAATGGTTATCTGAACTATTGAAGAAACAAACAATAGAACCAAATAAGAGATGGAATCAATCAGTATAAAAACTATCATGGATTTAGGTATGTTAACATAAATCGATCCATAAAATATTGTCTAACAATTAGTATCAAAGTCACGGTATTGCATTATTTGTTTTCTGCCATGTATCGTTTCTGTGTGATTGTTTTTTTGTTTGGTTATTTTTTTGTTCGTTTATGACATGTTGCACTGCCATGAAAGTTTTGATGAACTTTCGTTGTTGATATGTATGGAATGGAAAAGTAATTTTCGGATGTTAAAGGAATTAGTGTTCTAAATACTTGAAACCCTTTATCAATGCTTAACCGAAGCGAAATATAGATGCTTGAACGAAACAACATATATGAATGGATGTTTTAGAGTGAGAAACTCATGATTTTGTTTTGTTTATTGACCACCGAAGAAGTAAGTGGATGTCGTTATAGTTGGCTCAAGCTAAAGAGGATTTTGACAAAGAAATGCAAGAAGAATAAAAAAAAACGATGTTAAAATAGAATTATAAAAACAACCAGAGTGCGTTGTCTAAAAAAGATGAGGCGTGTGCAACATATGCGCCTCACATAAAAGGCAACGCACACTGGATTGACAACACGCACCTACCGATTAATTTTTTATTTAATTTTTTTATTAAAAATAATTTTATGGGTTTAAATATTGCTCCTCCTTAAGGTATTTTAATTTTGAGTCATAACTCATAATTTCATTACTTAATTGATAATTTAAATTAATTAATGAAATAATCAATTAATTAATTTAGATTTATAGTAAAACCTCTATGAATGAATATTTTTGGGACCTGAAAAATTATTATCTTATACGGGGTTATTAATTTATTGATAAATGAATATTTTATTAATTTATCGATAAATTAATATTTATTACTTTATAGAATAATTTTTATTTTGTACATTATATTTGTTAAATGAAACAATTAGTTTTTTCCGTAACTAAGAAAAGAAAATAAATAAACAATTAATTAATGATGGTGCATTGTATCTAAGT
>JAOTIZ010000002.1:7003583-7032445 GCA_027123425.1 Erythroxylum panamense | reverse complement strand
TATAATTATTCATTAATTAAAATTTTGTAATTAAAATATTATTAATTAGTTACAATATAATTAATTAAAATATAATTTTATTAATTAATTAATAATTATATTGTAATTACTTAATTAAAATATAATTAATTAATTAGTTATAATAAAATTTTATTTCTTAATATTTTTACAAACCAACCACTATCAATGATAATGGTAATCATTCATTCCTCTTAACCAACAATCATAATTATAATGAAAATATCAATTTTCATTCCTTACTATATTCATTCCCATTCTTATTACCATTTTCTTGTACGAACTAACCGCACCCTTAATTCCTGAAAGTCTCAAAAATATTCTATCTCAAATTTATATCTTTAGAACAAAAAATGTGGATGTACTATCTATTCATCAGGGAACGATTACTGAATATTCATACAGGGAATGTTTACATATTAACCACCTAAAGATCAAGGGGGATAAAATGTATCGCAGTGTCTTCTTCAAGAAACCAACATCCAAAAGCTTCAATAGAAAAGCATTTTACTTACCCTTTCCTTTGAAAGATCATGCACCTGTCATAACAATGTCAATTCATTAGCTTCACATAACATTAAACAAAAATCTGCACGTATTCTTGCTATGGAGACCCCAGATGGGCCATCGTTGTTATAAGAACCATAGGGTCATTCAACAAATAATCTTGAAACAAATAAAAGTAAACTAGAGGCCCTATGCGACATGAAAGGAGAACAGTGCAGTAGATACAGTGACAGGAAAGGGCTTCCCAATTAACTTAAACCTACTTCATTAAAGTAAAATAATCGAATGGCACAATAGAAGCAAAGGATGGAAGATAAATTTGTAGACGCCAGGCACAGTTGTAGAAAGGCGTAAAGATAAAGCAGAAAAGTTTGAAATACTTTACATAGATATTCAAGCCAGAGAAACTAAAACTGGTCAACCCAAAGCTACAATACTCAAGCTTCTCCAGCAGTTTAACATCTGGCCATTAAATTATAACCTTTATGCATCTAATTCAAACATTCTGCAGCAGGTATATGAGACATTCCTGAAAAAGAGGTACCTTTCAAACAGGTATACAAACTAACTCAAGATCTTCAATAAACTTGACTTTGGAACACCATTAGTTCTTCAAAGCTTGACCTCAACGTCAACGCCAGCAGGAAGGTCAAGTTGCATTAGTGAATCTATCGTTTGTGCAGTGGGATAGAGGATATCAATTAATCGTTGGTGGGTTCGAATCTCAAAATGGAATCTTGCATCCTTGTGCACATGGGGAGACTTGAGAACACAATAGACACGCTTCTTCGTTGGTAATGGCACGGGACCCATTGTCTTTGCATTTGTAGTCCTTGCTGCATCAATTATCTGCTTGCAGGAGTCCTCAATGAGGCGTACAAAGAAGGATCTTAGCTTGATTCTAATCTTCTGTTTTGGTGCCATCTAAGAATAGAAATAACAAAGGAGGATAAAAACAATGGTTATGCTAACATAACAGATAAGATCAAGTAAACTTGCCCACGGTAAAATAGTATTCTAAGTGTTGTTTTTGGTCATTACCATAGCCCCAGCAGGTTCTCTACTGATTTAAATTCATCAGGTTCCTATTTGGCACGTAGATAATTGCTCTTTGTTTTTATAAACTATATGATTAATTAAACTCCAGCAAACTCTAGTAATGATCAATGTTATGATATTTGCTGAAGCAGTTCAGAGGTGCCAATCTTTGCAAGTAAAAAATTCTTAGTCTCACAGACAGTATTAAAACTAAGAGTATCCTCCACAATCAGCTTACTCGATAAAGTTTGGGACTATCTCTACTCTTTTTTTTTTTTGGTAGGAAGGGACTATCTCTACTTTAATAGGCCCTTTCCACAGACACAGTCCAACAAGCACTCAGATGCTAATCAAGTACCAATCCTAATATTTACAAGAAATGCACATATGAGAATATGAAAAAGGCTACTACTGAGTACGAGAATGCTGTTGAGATGGACTAAAAAATGGCATTTTGAATTTAGCTAATTAGCACAAATAAAATTCATCCCATCAGTTCCCAATTTAACCAAGGAAATTACGTTAATCCTCTAGTTCCCCATTAAATTCAAGCTAAAATTGGACATGAGAAAGTTATCAGATACCTTATCTGCATCTGCTGCAATGCTGACCGATGGAGAACTGGGTGCCTCAGAACCTCCAATCTAGACAAGCAAAACGAGAAAACAACAAATTAACAGTAGTCAAATTAGAAGCCTTCCTTATATATCGGAGTTACATACATTTGAAACTAAATTAAAAATAAAAATAAAATAATAAGTTTCCAGGATATACCACCCATCAATAAACAATCAACTTGTAGCTAAATGTTTATCCCATAGATAACTTGAGAAAGTGTATTAATTCACTCTAGAGCATCATTTTACCTCAATTTTATGCAGTCAAATAATTTCGAACAATATCATTAAAGAAAAGAAAACTAAAGAAACAAACCTCAAAGCTCTCAGAATCAGGTACATCGAGGGACTCCACAGGTGGGTCTAGCGCATCTTGAGAATCCAACACCTCAGGAGCAGCAAAAAGCCTGCTTTGTGAAGGTAAGGGCTTAAGGGTTCTCTGGACATTATCAAAAGAAGCGCAGGGCAAAAATAAAGGAAAAGAAGACAACTGCATATGTCTAGAAGTCAAAGGAGCAGAATTTAATTTCGCAAGAGAAGGTATAAGTGTTGTAGCCATTGAAGGTAACACAGCCATTCACAACTCTCCCTTCTTCTTCTCCGCTGAGTGCTGAGTGAGGTGTTCGAAAGCTGTACCCGCTTGTTTGGTGGGAATTATCCAATCAATTATTTATTTTTTTAAGAAATGGACCTATGATCTCTTTATGGGTCTTGATTGTTTACATAACCCTGGTTAGCCCTTTCTCAACACCAACTGACCCATTAGGCCCACAATGGCATTATCCTTTCAATGTCAAAATTAATATTGGGATTAATCAAGATTACTTAATATTAGATGTCAAAATATGGATATAAGAATGTTCATGAGTAGCTGACACTGAAATGCAACCTTATGATATATATTATGTTTGGGACAATTTACATGGATTGAGTTTAGTTTTGCCATTGAGTTCACTTGTTTCTAGGTCCGGCCTTAGGCAGGTGTCCCTGTGCAAGGACAAGAAGGACAACTGATTAGGGCCTACTTTCATGAAGAACAAAATAGATAATTGGTTTCATTTTATTTTGCAAAGGTTAGGAACTCAAGCATAAGAGGTAGAATATGCTACTGAGAATGTATGCATTTTGTTTGATGTGAAGTATCCAACTATGTGATTGGATTCTTGGATTTGAGGCCACATTCTTGTTAGTGTGAGGAGAATATAGGCCCACGTTATATTCTTCGTAAATATGTTCAAGAGATGCAAATTAGATCTGATGAATGTATTACCAACCTAGGAAGTTAAAATTGCAAATAAATTGAAATGTGTGGAGAAACTAGTATGAATGAATAGAAATTAAAATAATTCAACGTGAAATCAGAGGAAATCGAATGAATTGAGAAAAATCATTTTAGAAAAGAATTCAATTACGAAACCGAAAATAACATGAGATAATATTACCTCGTTGACGAATTAGTACTTAAGGAATTGTAAGAACTAATCATGGGCACATTGAGTTTTGAGAATATCTGTTTGAGTTAAGAAATGCCCCCAACAATATTATGGTATTGAAAATTAAAGCGATCCAAGCAAAATTGGGTCAATTAGTGACTATGATTATAGATGATATATTAAATGTATTCAAAAAGTTGAGAAGAATAGTTTGAATACTTGAGGAAAAACTTACATATCATGAAGGTAGAAACAATTATATGCCAAGTGTAATAAAAGTGAATCTTAGCATGATCAAATAAAATGTTGGGTCGTATAGTATCTGAACATGGCATATTGAGAGACCCAAAGAGAAAATAGAGGTAATGAACCAGTAAGAAACTCCAAGGAATATATAAGAGATCCAAAGTTTTCTAGAATTGGCTGGAAATTGGACACTACCAGAAGTTGTTAAGGGTTTTTACTGATCTTAGCCCTTTGACAAAAATGTTTGAGAAAAAACGTGTAAATTGTATGACTGATGAATGTAAAGAGAATTTTGATGAAGTATAACATCAATAATAATTATAACATTTAGATTTGGAGATTTTGTAGTATACAATGATGTTTTGTATTAGGGATTAAAATGCAATCTGTTGCGGTATAATAAGGTTATTTCATATGCATAAAGACAATTAAAGTCTCATAAGTTGATTATTTGATATATGATTTAGAACTTGCTGCAATAGTAATTGTTTTGAAAGCTTCAAGACATTATATGTACAGTGAAACATTTCGGATATATATATATATAACTATACAGATCATTAAAGTCTGAAGTAATTATTAAGTTTGAAAGAATTGACTTCTAGACTACCTAGAAAAGACTATATTATAAATAAATTAAAAGGACATAAATCGTTTACTACTTTATATGCAAAATCTGGATACTTGCAATTACGTCTACATGAAAATACAAAACCATTGATAGCTTTCACCTGTCCTCCTTAAAGCTTATATTTTGGAGTTCATAAAAACATGAGGTCAATGTATAGCCTTAATTGACTTTAAACATAACAATCATTATCGTTAGAAAACCGTATACGACATTATACAATAGAAAGAGCCGTCCACTTAATTAGAGACATATGGCTACGTTTTTCATGAAGACGTCAAATTCAAATTCAGTCTTTAAGAGTTTCAAATTTTGACTTGAAGTTGTGCACTAAGTGCTGAAAGTTGATGAGGAGTGTATATATATGTATATGTTCTGTTATTAGTGTTTATGATCAATCATGTATGTTATGTTATTAGTGTTTATGATCAATCATGGACTATAAATGGTTTATGGATGATATTGAGTTGAAATGGAGTTAGAATAATGGGGAAATAATGAGTAATTGGACTAGAAATGATAGATTAAGCATACGGTGTTGAATGTAGTAAGTAAAGAGTTAGAAATCTGGAAAATATAGATGCACTTGGATATACTTTAGGCCAAGAGGCATAACTTTCTCTGTAGAAGTAGGATTGAGGTCATTTAGGTATGTTTTTAAATAGGACTTTGAGATCTATAACTTCTATAAAAATCCCCGATAAAAGATTTTGATGTTTAGAGAGTCAAAAATTCAAGTTTCTGTAAAAGACCTGTAAAGGTCCATTTAACGGACATAGATGTCCACCTAACAAACATTCACAGGTCAATTGGTTTTAATTGAGGCTTAAATGGGGCTTGGAATGAACCTAGAATGATGCCTTGATTAAGTTACTAATATGTGATATGTTTTAAGTGATAATTAGGGTTATAACTTAGTGAATGAATGGATAATATCAAAGTACCAAAGACATGAGTGTAATGAGAATGAAGGTGTGCATATGATTATAGTTTTGATCCAGAGGAGTTGAGTAATATGTATTAAGTAAATGTGAATGAGAATTGAGTATTATGAGAGCATATAATGTTATAAAAGAAATGACGAGAAATTGGATTATGATATTAGAAAAACTATGTGTTCTTGAGGCGTAAGCTTAAGAATAAGCTAGACACATAAAAAGGGTAAAGATTGAATAGTGAACTTAGAATGATCGTGTACAAATAAAGTGTAAACCTAAGTTCAATTAGACATATATGAATTATGAAATAAGAATGAGCATAAGATGTGAATTTAGATAATATATCCAGGATTATCATTGAGCATGCATTATACACAACACATATACATATGTGTTTGATTGAGTGTTCATATGATTGTACAATTAATGATGTGTGTAAATGTGTATTATATGATGTTGATACACATGATAGAATGCATCCAGACGTTTCCGAATCATGAAATCTAATGTTAATCTAGAGTGTATTGTGAGTCGACCTAGATGGTCTTACTTACTGATTATTCTTTTTGTATTATGTATTGAATGATTTTGCAATGTGAATGTGATTGTTCTGATTTCCGGACATTGAATGTCCGAGGAGTTTGATAAATGTGAGAACATTGAAGTGCTCCTTGTATGTGAATTTGATGAAATATGTGACACATGACTTGATTGTTAAATGCCGGACCTAGTTCCAAAGAAAAATGTGAATATTTTTATGAATGAAAAAGTGATTCCCAACTTAAATGTTGAATGCCGAACTAAGGTCCAATGATATGTGAAAGCGACTGATTGATTATGTGATTGATCAAGAATATGGAAATGTAGTGCATTTCATTACATAAATACATTAAAAAAAAGGTTGTTGTAACCAGAGTAGCCACCAAAAAAGAACTTAAAGCTCAGACTATGATCAAAGCTTCAGGCTCAGTTGTGAATGTACCCGGTATCTACTAAGTAATATAGGACATTATCTGATATAACTCGATATCCACAAGGGATATGGACCAATAAAAAGGCACTCGGTCACAACAATAATAAAAGAAAGTGAGTCTCATGAGCACTACATATGCATTGATAGTTATGATTTAAATAGCTGAATGATTTCTTAATGTGATATGTGTTGAATGTGAAATGTAAAATGAATGCTCAAGTGATATGCGATGATTCATGATTATCAATGAAATTATGTGAATATTATATGATTATATGAATTGTATGTGTTATGAAATCGAGTGAGCCATTGAAGATGGCCAATCACTGAGTTTGCAAAAACTCACCCAAATTTTGTAATATTTTTTCAAGTTCAGAAGAGTTACCTCATTAGGCAAACGGGAGTATACCCACTACATACAAGTAAGAAATAGGGGTCGGGATCAGTTCATGTCTACGTTTGTATTTTCTTATTTTTGTATCGAATTGAGTCTTCCGCAATTATTGTATAATGTGTGTTTGAATATTTCTGTATGTAATAACTTTCCAAAGTTGAAAGGTTTGTAAATGAAATTGATCTTGAGTATAATAATAATAAATGTGATTTTGATGTTACGAAAGAAAAGGATGGACCCAAGTTAATTATTGAATTTTGCATATGTGTGCATTGTTTTATAAAGAAAAAAAATGTAATGAGATTTTACTAACTGAATGTGTTAGCATGCTATTCTCGTGGGGCAAGTTCTCGGACATCACTGAGAATGTCGAGTACGTGTTTTGCGAGAGTGGGGTGTTACAAGTAAACCAGATTTATGATTGGGAGCTTACATTGAGGTGGTTTATTATCACTCTAAAGTAGGTAAAGAGAGTACTATCCGTATGAAAATCGCTTTTATCACTCCATATACAAAATATGGAAAGAGAGAAATTGCAGAGTGTACAAAGAAGTCAGGGAGAACAAATATCACCTAGCTGACAAGATATTGAACTTGATTAGAGCTGCATTATTGGCCAAGAAAGTTGAGCATCCGATAAACCCTTGCATGAAAACTGGGTGGAACAGATGAAGTACGGTTTTATTGTAGCCATTCATGTAACAAATAGCTAGATATCAACTCCTTTGTACTTGTTCAGAACTTAAAACAGCCGAGTTTAGCTGTAATTGACTATCCTTGTACTTTTGGTAATTAATTTTATATAAATTCTTTATAATAACTAATAGTGAACTAGTATAAATAAAAACATATCTGTTAAGTCAAACTATCATATACTTGTATTAATAAAATAACAAATATACAACCCATAATTAATTACATCAATCTAAACAAAATGTAAATATTTAACTAAATTATTAAATAAATAACAGTGCAAAAGCACGAATTTAGTTCTACTTGACAAAAAACTAAAGGAATTTATGCAATGAGCAGGACTGTAGTTATCATCGAGTATAATTGCGAAGAGTAGCTAATAGACATCGTGGTAATATTTTATACATTATAAAGTTTATAGAGTTATACTTGATAATTGTAATTATATAATGCAGTTGGCCTCAATTCCAATAATTTATTAAGCATGAATTTTAAATAATCTTAATTAAATTTAATAATATTCAAATAAATTTAATATTATGGCATTCAATTCTCAATTCAATAATCTCTTATTACATAATATTAGAATGTTTCTTTCGTTGTATGGTTACTACTTGAATTTGTATTTAGCATATATCTTAAATTTTTAAAACCTTGATTGTACAATATTCATGTAACATAGTATCCTTTTGAGAAAGAAGCTAATGTTTTATTTTTCTACTTTAATATTTTTAATGAGACCCATAACTATTATATTAGCTTAATTTTGAGAAGAAAAATTACAAATATTACTTGAAAAATAGTACAAAATTGTTATCTATTGTACTAGATTATCGTATCAAGTTAAACCGTAGAATTTTGATTGATATTGATCAGCACATCAAAATACTAAAAAATATTGAAGAGTTTAACTTAAAATATATATTTTATGTTTAAATATTTTTTGAATATAAAACATTTATAATTTATAAAATAATATTTAATAAATAGAATTACTGGATATCTTTTTAATTCTAATCAATTTTAATTATATAAAACTTTTAAAAATATAAGAATTTTAAAAATTAATTTGAAACAATTATTAACATAAATAATAATAGTATATCAAGTAAACAGGCCAAAATAGGAGATTAATAGTTTGGAACTTGATTAAGAAATCAGTTAATTGTTGACATGCTTTAAATATGTATCTTTTTATTTTGATTTTTTTAAGTATGCAAGGATAAAAATTTAAATTTTTGAATAATTTTAAAAATATTTATAAGTTAAGAGGTGGTTTGGTTTTACTTAAATTTTTCTGATGTAAAATTTTCTTTTAAATAAAAACAAAAACTTGCTTGATTATATATTTTTATCACTTATAATCATTACATATTAGATAAAACTCAAAGATAAATTATTTTTAACTAAATAAATTTATTTTAATATCTTAATATTTATTTAAAAATTAATAATAAAATTATCTTATTATATTAAAATAAATAATCTAAACTTTAACCTTTTATTTATAAATTAATGTTTATTTTAAAATATTTTAATAATTAAATAAAATCTTATTTAAAATTTAGATATTTAAAATTTTATTATATTTGTTATTAATTGTTTATTTTAGTTTATTTACAATAATTAAATAAAATTGTTAAGTAAAATTAAATTATTCATATTTTTATTAATAATTAATTAAATATATAATATTAAATTATTCATAATTTTATTAGAAATTAATATATTAAATAATTAAATAATATATATTTAATTGATAGTAAATCATATTATAAAAAAATAGAAACAGAAAACAAAATTTATTTTTTATAATTTTTATAATTTTGAAAATTCGGGTGAAACTAATTAAGAAATGTATGTCTAAAGTAAGAAAAAAGGAGAAGTCAGTTAAGTGAGATGTCAAATAATAAACCATATTTAGTTTATTGTTCTTTTAACAAGTTCTGTTGCAAAATATAACGAACTTTTGCGTATATATACTTGTTTGTCATAAAGAATAAAATAACAGAGTATTCTTTAAGCTTATCATTACTCTCTCATTTCTGGAAATTCACTGTTCACATTCATGCTCTATTCTTCATGTTTTCTGGAAAAATATTGCTCACGTTCATCTTCTATTCATCTTTGTTATAAAATAGCTTATTCTACACCAAAAGTTGTTCATTATTCTCGTGGTAAATCAGAGTTCAGCTTCATCTCTCAATTCCTCACCAGTCGAAGATCTAAATTCTCCGTACTTTATTCATCCCTCAGATAATCATAATACACTGATCGCATCTCTAATGTTAGAAAGTAATTCAAATATCTTGTATTTAGTAAGGTTAAATTAGTCTTTTCTTTTTAGTTGAATAAGTCATGATTTAGTAAGGTAGAGTCCAGATTTGTTAGTGAATACCGAGTCAAAAGGAGGGACTAGTACAGAGTGAGGATATTTCGTTAGTTTGTTGAGTCTGTAACCTATAAAAGACATTGTTCATGAGTTCAATAAAATATCTTGATTGCATATCTGCATCATACACTCTGATAGTGTTTTTTACTCGATTTTTCATATTTGCTACTCTATCTTCTATCTTTGCTTTGACAACATTGTGGTATCAGAGCAGATCAATTTATTAGGAAACACATAGTGAGCAAGAGTGAAATAAATCGGTTGGGAAACACAAAGTGAGTAAAACACAGAGTATAAGTACAACAACTATAGTATTGACAACTTATGTGATTCGGTCTTCTTCATCTCCACTCATACCCATCTTTAATGGAGAGAAATATGAGTTTTGGAATATCAAAATGAAAACGTTGTTTAATTCACATGAGCTTTGGGATGTAGTTGAATATGGATTTATAGACTTAATAGATCTAGATGATGATGATGAAGATGGACAAATACGAGATGAACAGGAGCAAGAACAGTTGCGAGAGACCAAAAAGAAGGATGCCAAAGCCTTGTATTTCATTCAACAAGCAATGCACGACACAATCTTTTCTCGAATTGCTTCAGCAAAAACATCAAAACAGGCATGGGATACATTAAAAACATAATCTCAAGGCTCTCTCAAAGTAATTACTATTAAACTACAAACTCTTCGTAAAGACTTTGAGACACTGATTATGAAAACTAATGAATCAGTACAATAGTAATTATCTAGAGTAACTAAAATTGTGAATAAAATGAGATCGTATGGTGAGATGACAAGTGACGAATCAATTGTCACAAAAGTATTAAGGAGTTTACCTCCTAAATTTGATCATGTTGTTGCTCAGATTGAGGAGTAGAAAGATTTATCTATATTTTCACTTGATGAACTAATGGGATCCTTGCAAGCACATGAAGCAAGAATTAATAGATCATCTAAAAACATCGAAGAAAAAGCTTTTCAAGCAAAGGATGATACAAGAGAACCATATGAACAACCATTTGAACATGGTACATTGGGATATGGTAGAGGAAATTTTCAAGGCAGAGGTCGACGTGGAAGAGGCAGAAGTAGAGGTCAATCTGGAGGAGAAAATGAAGTTCAATGTTACCAATGTCACCAATTTGGCCATATTTCATCTAATTGTTGGCAAAACAATCCTCAAGCTAGTTTTGCAAATGAAGAAGGTGAGAGCATGCTTTTTATGGTGCAATCTGAAGCAGTTACTATGGATTCCAATGTATGGTTTGTAGATAGCAGTTGTTACCATCACATGTCTGGAAAACAAATCAGTCTTCAAAGAGCTTGATGAAACCAACAAAAAGTAGATCTGGTTTGCAGATAACAAGCAAATTTAGGTTGAGAGTAGAGGTACTGTTGCCATTAACACCAGTCAAGGTACAACAAAACTTATACAAAATGTTTTGTTTGCTCCTATTTTGGCACATAATTTGCTGAGCGTTGGTCAGTTGATGGATACTGGTTTCTCTGTTTTGTTTGATAACGAGATGTGTGCCATCACTTGCAAAAAAACTGGTTATATCTTAGCACATGTTACCAAGACTGTAAATCGGATGTTTCCTCTTACAATTTCAAGTATTGAGCGTGCTTTTGTTGTTAGTAAAAAACATGATGCAGAATCTCAATTATGACATTTGCCATATGGGCATTTAAATATGTCAGGATTAAAATTGTTGAGTCAAAGTGAAATGGTGAATGGTTTGCCGAAATTGGAGTTTACTAATGATGTTTGTGAAGACTATATTTATAGTAAACAACACAAAAGAATTTTTCCAGTTGGTAAATCCTGGAAAGCATCTAGTAGTCTTGAACTTATATATGCAGATTTGTGTGGTTCAATGCGTACGGAATCGCTTAGTGGGATTCAATATTTTCTGCTTTTCACGGATGACTACAGCCGAATGAGTTGGGTGTACTTTTAGAAGTTTAAATCAGAAGCTCTAGAAAAATTCAAAATATTCAAAGCTTTGGTAGAAAATCAGAGTGGTAATAAGATAAAGGTGCTTCGTACAGACAGAGGTGGATAATTCTTATCTCATGAATTTAATCAATTTTGTGAAACTAATGGAATTCACAAGGAATTAACAGCACCTTATACTCCTGAGCAAAATGGGATTGCGGAGAGGAAGAATTGAACAGTTGTAGAGATGGCCAGGAGCATGTTAAAGAGTCGACTTCTTATAAATCAATTTTGGGTTGAGGCAGTCAAAACTACAATCTACTTGCTAAACATTTCTCCAACAAAAGCTGTCATGAATCAAACACTATTTGAAGCATGGAGGGGTAAAAACCAGCAGTGAGTCATTTGAGAATTTTTGGTTCAATTGCATATGCATTAATAAATTCTCAACATCTTCAGTTTATTGGTTATTGCTCACAATCTAAAGCTTTTCGTTTGTATAATCCTATTATTGGAAAAGTTATAATAAGAAGAAATGTAGAGTTTAATGAAGACTCTCTTTGGAAGTGGGAAGTTGACAATAATTCGGTAGCAACTTTGAGTGAAAACACAACAGAAATTCAATCATTCAATATGAAAACAAGCTCTTCCAATAACAGCAACACAAGTGGTAGCAGTTGTAGCACTACAACTCAAATTGTGCTTGACTCTGATGATTTGATTGAAACACCTCCACAAAGGTTCAAATCACTTACAGAAATTTATGAAACATGCACTTTTGCTTTATTTAGTGCAGATCCATCTTGTTATCAAGAGGCAGCAACAAAAGTGGAATGGAGAAATGCAATAGAAGAAGAGCTTGCTGCGATAAATAAAAACAGAACATGGGATTTGGTGGAATGTCCGGAAGAAAAAAATATTATTGGTTTGAAGTGGGTGTTCATAATAAAGTATAATTCAGATGGTAGTGTACAAAAATATAAAGCTAGATTGGTCATCAAAGGTTATTCACAACAAGGAGTCGATTTTGAAGAAACCTTTTCACCTGTTGCTTGCTTCGAAACGGTGAGGACTGTACTAGCAGTAGTAGCACAATTCAATTGGAAAGTTTATCAATTTGACGTAAAATCTACATTCCTCGATGGAGATTTGAAGGAAGAAGTGTATGTCAGCCAACTAGATGGTTTTCTGGTAAGAGGAGCAGAAAATAAATTGTATAAGTTGAAAAAAGCACTTTACGGACTTAAACAGGCTCCACGAGCATGGTACAGTAAGATGGACTCATATTTTAGAGAAAATGGATACGAAAGAAGTAAGAACGAATCCACCTTATATGTGAAGAAAAATCAAGGTGATATTTTGATCATTTGTTTATACGTTGATGACATGATTTATATGAGTTCTTCTTATTCTCTTATATGTGAGTTTAGATCTTATATGATGAGGATGTTTGAAATGATAGACTTAGGTCTTCTTCATTATTTTCTTGGAGTTGAAATAGTATAAGAAAGTAGTGGAATTTTTTATTATCAAAGAAAATATGCTAGAGACCTTCTCAAAAGATTTAACATGCTTAATTGCAAAGTGGTAAATACACCTATGAATGTGAATGAGAAATTGTCATTGAAAGATGGTATTGAGAAAGCTAATGGGAGACATTTCAGAAGTTTTGTAAGAGGTTTGATTTACTTAACTCAAACACGTCCTGATTTAGCATTCTCTGTTGGAGTTATTTCGAGATTCATGCACAATCCAACGAAACATCACCTTGAAGCAGCCAAGAGAGTTTTGCGTTATATCACTGGAACCACAAGTTTTGGGTTATGGTACACTTGTAATCCAAATTTTCAATTATGTGGTTATACAGATAGCGATTGAGCCAGATCAGTAGAGAATCGAAAAAGTGTTTCTGGACATTTTTTCACTCTTGGATCTGCTGCTATTACTTGGAGCTCAAAACAACAGTTAACGGTTGCTTTGTCATCGTCTAAAGCAGAGTATATTGCAGCTGCATCTTCAGCATGTCAAGCTCTCTGGTTAAGGAAATTGCTTACTGATCTTTATCAAACCCAAAAAAGAAAAATCGAAATCTATTGTGATAACTTATCAGCAATAGCAATGACAAAAAATCCAGTATTCTATGGGAGAGCAAAACACATAGACATCCGACATCATTTTATACGAGACTTGGTTGCAGAAGGATTAATCAAGTTCGAATACTGCAGCGCTGAGGAGCAAGTTGCTGATATTCTTATGAAGGCGCTGCCACAAGCAAAGCATAGCTACTTCAAGAACAGTCTTGGTATGTGTGATTTTGAATCAAGAGGGACTATTAGAAAGTGATTCAAATATCTTGTATTTAGTAAGGTTAAATTAGTCTTTTCCTTTGAGTTGAATAAGTTATTATTTAGTTAGATAGAGTCCAGATTTGTTTGTGAAGACCGAGTCAAAAGGAGATACTGGTACAAAAAGGATATTGCGTTAAGTTTGTTGAGTCTGTAGCCTATAAAAGGCATTGTTTATGAGTTGAATAAACGTATCTCGATTGCGTATCTGCATCATATACTCTGTTTGCATTTTTCACTTGGTTTTTCTTATTTGCTACTCTATTTTCTATCTTTGCTTTGTCAACAAAAACATCAAATGTTGACTTGGAAGACCAGTTGTTGCTTCGAGATGCTATGCTGAAACTTTTGAAAAAAAAATCTCACCATTGCGGTCTCGCATGAAGGCTCAACAAGACAAGCACCAACTAGAGCTTTCCTTTGACATTGGAGATTATGGTTGTGAATCCAACTCCAAGCAACATTTTGACAAGCTTTCTCCTAGGTTCTTTGGCCCTACAAGGTCCTAAAGAAGATCAGTACTGTGGCTTACGAGTTGGAGCTACCCCCAGACGCAAAAATCCATGTCAATTTTCATGTTTCATTGTTGTGACCTGCAGTTGAGATTTGGCCTCTAACTTCACCAGTTCCTCTCCCAATTTCAAATGACTGGGAACTTTTAGTACAACCTAATTGTGTACTAGAACACCGCTGGATTGCTAGACATATTTTGGAATTACTTATTATTTGAAAAGGGCATTCACTTGAAGAGTCAACTTGGGAAGATTATGATCTCATTGTTGAACAATTTCCTCATTTTCACCTTGAGGACAAGGTGTCTTTCCAAGAAGGGAGAAATGATAAGCTCATAATTTCATATCAGAGGAAGAAGAGGTCACGTATGTCAAGCATTTGATTTTATGTTATCTTCTTATCTGATGATTGATACCAATCTTCTTATCTACGAGCACCTAATTTTGTCTTTTTTATCTATAGAATTTGTTTTCAATTTATTGTGTCATTTGTTTCATGTGTTCCTATTAAGTAGGGGCTTAATGAGCAGTGATCTGTTACTGATTATTTGTGATAAATCCAGATCTATTATTCCTGGATTTCAAAGTCTTTTAACTTGTTTTTAAGGAGTCATGGGTTAATCCTTACTTATAAGTAGCTATGGGCAATATGTAGTAATGATTAATCATCAATTCAAGTGTTTTATCCATGGAGATTCTCCCTCGGCTATTAATTCTTCTTTGAGTGAGACCCTTCCTCTTAGAAAATTATTAGATTTTTCCTATTATGGACCTTTTACTTCCAGCCCTCTACAGCATGGTGTCACATCAAAACACAATTTTGTAGGATGAACAAAAAGCTTAGGTAAAACCAATCGGTTAACATGGAACGGTGGATGGATGGATAATACCAACGTTGAGAGTTGACTGCAAATGGTTGATTTAACCATATCTTGGTAACACCATTATAGATGAAGGAGGATGCACATGAATAGTAATCCATTCAGTGATCTTACTCTTAAACCCACGAGGGATAGCATATTCCATACAATTGAACGTATCTGCTTGCTTCATTCTTACTTGATGCTCTACACTGGCCATTAGATATATTTTCACCTCTATTGGCCTCAAAATAAGTAAAAATGCTAAAATAGATGAAGAAAAGCACGGATATTTTGACCAATTTACATATAATTCCTGCTTTAGGATTTTTTAAAAACTGTTAATCTATATAATCATCCATATTCGATAAGATATCTTTCTGCGATCAGTGCATGAACTGCAGCGCCTAATGGAAGAACATCTTCATCTATCATGAAATAAGGAGAGTGACCTGTGTGTATTGACCCCAATGTCTCGTTCCTTATGCCTATGTAGTAAAATGCTGCAGGCACCACTTCTGAGTAAAACGAAAAGTCCTCTGCTCCCATCATCGGTGGCACCACCCTGAAGTTCGTCGGACCCAACAGGTCCATAGCCACCTTCCTAACGTGCTCATACATGCCATCGTCGTTCACAGTTGGAGGATAGATAGTAAAGTCCTTTTCAAAGAAGTCAACTGTGGCCAAGCATCCGAAAACACGGGCCTGTTGTACAATCACCTGCGTTCAGATAGATCAATAAACGAAATGACAGTTAGTTATAGAAACAACCAAATGTAAATGCTGGTAATATTGCATTTTAACCTCTTCAATTCTTCGAAGAAGTTGATATAAGCTTGCGTTGGAGAAAGCCCTGAAGGTACCGCCAATAACCAGTGCGTCTGGAATCATGTCAACGTCATTGCCTCCATTCGCGGTGGTAACTGAGACAACCTGCAAAGTCATGAAATCGGCAAATTATGGTTACAAAAGAAAAATGGAGAAACCATGGATTCAGCTACTAAGACGTACGTTGGAGTCTAAGGGATTGGCTTCACGAGAGACGATGCCCTGCAAGCTGATTATAGCGGATGAGGCTGCTAAAATTGGGTCGGCAAAGCGGTGAGGTTTACCAGCATCACCATGGTTGCCGCCAATTACTGCTCTGAAGAAGCCACAGCCGGCAAGTAATGGCCCAGGCCTCGAACCAACAATACCAATAGGATGCTCATGCGAGACGTGTACTGCAAATATAGCCTCCACATCTTCCAGAGCACCATCTCCAATCATTCGCTTTGCTCCGTTACCAGCTTCTTCTGCTGGCTGAAAGATCAGGATTACAGTTCCCTGCCATGGATAGATAATGCAGCTTGCAGATATCATTGGCACATCATACCGAAAGAATCAAATGGGCCAACCTCACATTGTCTAGAAAATATATCAACTTTTTCTAACAGTACAACCAACGATCCACGGTTATATTAAGCAGACAATTACCCTAACTTTTTTCAATTCTCAAAAACATACTAGAGAATAAAGTGCCAAACATCTCTAGTCACATTCTTACAGCTACATTCTAATCATCTATTTCTTTCTTTAACTATTTGACCTAAACATTTACGTTTTAATATCAGTTCAAGAAACCTTTAATTGCAGACTTTATCTAGCATGTTTACAATACTTCTGTGTCGTTTTTTTGTTCCTATTCTATGCTGGTTATTTTTAACCATATATTTACGTGAGCCCTATAGATTTAACAGAATAGAATAAAAACTGGTTAGGGAGAATAAAGGACATGTTCCTTCCAAATCTTGTTATGTCTGCATAGAGACAGCAGTCTAAGACAAACACAAAATTATGCATTATTGTAATTAATTCTCAACTTGTATGGTTAAACATATTCTAATCATTTAACTAATTAGTTACTTCAGTATTGTTCAAATTCATCCGGAGATTCTAAATATGCGTGGCCTAGATTCTCGCCCACTTCGGTACTTTAAAGCATAAGATACTGAGGCTAATCAGGCCCTACAAATAACAACAAAAAGCTTGGGTCCTAAACCATTAAACTCTTCGATTTGCATGCGAATGAACAACCGACACCACAGCCTGTAAAAAACTTTGATAAGACAACAGCTATTAATGCTTGATACTTCCAGGTTATGCTCCTTCTTTGCACTTGGAACTATTCTCGAAACAGACAAACTGTGTACTAAAAGAAGGGGGCAATTTATTTATTTTTATTAACTAGTTACGAGGTAGGCTAAATTATAAATAAATATTTCTGGTTTGGTTCTTTTTAAAAAAATATTGATATTTAAAAAATTATATATACATATATATTATTATTTTATTATATTTTTCGTAAAAAAATTTAACCAAAACTTACACACAATATGTTTAAATGTCTTCATTTGATAGAACATTTAATAGAAGGGAAACAAATATCTCCTCTTATAATATTGTTTGAATTGATAAAACGAGATAAGTGGGTCTAGCCAAAGATTGTCGTTTGCTTGGCTTTGTGCTAGCTAGAAAAGAGAATCATGGTAACCCGTAATTGCAAGGTAAACACACTTTATTAGCAAGCAAAGGACAAATCTGTAAGCTTGTCTGTCAAATTTTTACATTTTGTTCAATTATATTTATTTTCTTTCATTTAATGTTGGAAACAATTTTTCCTAATTTTATGGATCTTTTTAACCCTGTCCTTATCTTCCTGGAGATTCAACTTTTGTTTTCATCTCAAAGAGAATATTTCTCTCGTAGTTGCATCACATATTTCATATATACAAATAAAAAACAACTTTTTCTTTTCATTCATAATTTTAGAGAATATCAGATTTTCTGTACCACTTAATCTCTGTCTTGAAGAGACATCTTAGCAAATACTTCAAAACATGTTTATGTAAAAGTGGTTAAATATTAAATTAGCAAAGAACAGATCCTATTGTCCGGTTCTAGTTCAGAAGGAAAGGAATGTGTATGTATGTAGAGATATAAAAAGAAAGCGGCATAGTTGATTAAGGTGTAGATTCAAGAGTCCTATTCTATGAGAGATTAAGCAATAGACCTTCAAAAGATGCTCGCGGCTCTTCAAGATCTTAGCTGCGCCCAATAGCATCGTGACATGGGCATCGTGACCGCAAGCATGCATTTTTCCAGCAACTCTGCTCTTGTGTTCCCATTCTACAGCCTCCTGATCATAAATAAACAAAACCACCAACTATTCTTTGCTTTAACTACTCCTCACAGTCTCATCTAAAATGGGAAAGCCTACACAAGTTCTTCCCACCCAGCTACCTTGTCATTATGTTTACATTAAGATTATCAAATTTTAAATATTAACTTTTAATATTTTTAGCTCCATGTCATCTCACGAAACAAGATAAAGTAACAAAGAAAATTATCTTAATTAGAAATAAAACCCATCCTTCCAAGTTCCAAATGTAAAATGTGTCAGAAAGAAAAGTACTGTCTGGATCTGAAATATGAGTCAGAAGTCAGATCACATAAATAAGAAGTATTGAGCATTGACTTAACTTAAAATATATTTACCTTATCAACTTTTAATATTTTATAATTGAGCAAACCCTAATACATGTCAAAAGCTTAATTAAAGAATAAATAATGACCTAAAATTTCGAAAATAAAATAATTAATTTATAAATCCCTTAATTTAAAGAGTGCATGGTCAGCATAAACATCACTTCATTTTTATCTCTCCCCCTATCTTTAAATTTCTTTAAGTTCTTAATATTATGATATATACACCTATATAAGCATATACATACATGTAGAATACGTGCATGCATACACACAAATTATTATTGTAGTTGGGGAACCTGAATAGGGAGAGCATCCATATCAGCTCGGATGGCCACAAACGGAGGCTCTCCGTTACCGATCCAAGCCCGGATGCCGGTTTTTGCAAGCGGATATTTGTATCCGATCCCCATCTTATCCAACTCATTTCTAATCAACTCACTCGTTTTAAATTCTTCGAACGCCAGCTCAGGATTCTCATGAATCTTCCTCCTCAAGCTCTTCAACCACTCCACTGTTTCCAGCCGCCGTGCCAGGGTCAGCACCCCATCGGAACAGGCCCTGCTCCACACTTCACATCCGCCGGGCGACGACTCGTTTCTTTCGGTGGAGGTTCCCGAACTGTTATTGTAAGGACTCAAAGGCTTCGAATTGAAGGGCGTAGAATCCAAAGAAGAGAAATAACCGTTCTTCGGATTGTTCCTCTTCGTCGGAAATAGTGAGGCCATACCGGTGAAGAAGATGAATGAGATTAGGAGTGAAAGGTGAGCATTCATTGTTTTCGTTTAGGGAGAGAAATGGCAAAATCAGAGAAGGGCAGCCTGAGAGAGGAGAGAGAGCGTGGGGGAATATGAAGAAAAAAGATAAAAGGCACGTGGGATAAAAAGAAGTGACAACAGGGCACGTGGAGATTACGTATACTTTCTGTTTTGGGGATTTTTTTGTATAGAAATAGAATTACGTACTATTCTTTTAAGACTTAAAAAGTGAACTGAATGCAATTCTAGTCATCCATGTTTCTCCTTTTCAGTTTTATTTTTAATTTACTCTCCGTAGTTTCCACTCAATTAGTCATTTAGTTAATTAACTTCTGTTTTCAAGTTAATTGAACAAGATGTTTAAAACACGAGAGTAAATATGACCAATTAAGAGACCAACTTCACATGTCAAAAGATGATCACTTTTATTACCAACTTTGTAGAAGTGATTAGATTTTTCTAAAATTTCTATTCTTCTTTTTAGTGATTGATGAGTCGGCAGAAAAGTGCGAATCTTATTCCGGTCAACCCAAAACTTCCCCACCGGTGACGAGTATTTCTAAAGGTTCAAATTTTCCTATTTTCTTTTTTTGAATACATTGATGAGTTTTAGGCTTTCAATGTTTTCCTCAACCAAATGTATTGCTTTTGTTTATTTCTTCTCTATTGGACACACTTGCAATTGGTTTTAGATTATTTGTTGCTCGTGTTTGATTTGTTGCTCTTTGGTTGTTGGTATACAATTTTTAGTCTTTATTGAACCATTGAAAGTTTTGAGGTTTTTTGTTTATAGTTTTCAATATTTTAATTATTCATTTTTAAATGTATGCTATTGTGTTTTAACATTCTACAGAAACTCAGCTACTATTTATTTATACAAATTAGTCTATGTCATTATCCATTAGTCCGTTGCAAAGTAAGGTTAGAGGCAACTATTATTGGTTCAGATTTTGGACCATCTAAAATTTGATTTGTTTGCAATCATTTGTACTTGTGATTTTCACATTTGTTTATTATGATGCCCATTTTGGCATTTAATATCAATTCTTGTTTCCATTCTTGAGAAATTTTAGAGTCTTTTAGGACTTGTTGGGCTTATCTTCTATAGTTTGTATTGGGCATTTGGGTAGGAGTAATGACTTTAACTTCTAATGATAGAGCAAGGATTAATCCTTCAGTGACTTGTGTGTCTAGAAGAAAATATGTTGACTTATTACACATATGTTCTTGGAACATTGAGACCCTTATAGGAAAGTCATTATAGTTTGTAGGAATTTTAGACAAATATAAGATTTATATGGCATGCATCCAAGAGACAGAGTGGACGGAGGCTAAAGTGAAAAAGATTAATGAGTTCAGACTTTATTATTTAGGGTATTAGAGGTAATAGAATGAGATATGTATATTGGTTGTCTAGTAACTTATACATCATATTGTAGGGGTAAAAAGGACGACTAATATGATTATGTCCTTTAAAATTATGGTGAAAGGTGTTGTTTTTAATGTCGTGCATACTTATGCACCCCAAGTAGGGTTAGAAGAATAACTTAAGCGCTAATTTTAGGAAGAGTTGAATAAGATGATTTGACATATCCCTCCTAATGAGAGAGTTATTCTAAGAGGAGACTTTAATGGTCATATAAGGGCAACCTTGGACAGATATTCATAGACTCATAGGAGTTTTGAGTACGGGGATATGAATGATAATAAGACTGTTTTTTTGCATTTAGTGGTAGTGTTTGAGTTGGTTACAAGGATTGCAAGGTGATACCTAACACTTACTTATCAACTTAACATAGATTATTAGTTATAGATCTCAATGGATAGCGCCACAAAGATAGAGAGGGTAGTTAATAGAGAAAGCTACAAATTAGCCAAAAAAAGAGGTGAAAAAGATAATCTCAGAAGATAAAAATAGAGCTTATGAGAAATTATACTAACGATTGGAAACTAAATATGTAACAAAAGATATATTTAATTTGGCGAGAACTACAGAACAGAAAGTGAGAGACTTAGCAAGTTCGTTGTATTAAAGATGAAGTAGGACATGTGCTCGTGGCTAAAAATGACATTAAGAGAAGATGATAGAGATACTTTTTATCATTTTTATGAAGGCGTAAAGGACAATATCTCTTTAGGTAATCTTAACACGTTTGAGAGGTATCATAACTTTACTTGTTGTCAGCAAATCATTAGGGTAAAAATTAAAAGAGTTTTAAGGGAGATAAAGAGTGAAAGGGCAGTAAAGTATGATGAGATACTCATAACAGTGTGGAAAACCTAGGCAAAGAGGATCTTATTTGACTAGCCAAACTTTTAATGAGATCTTTAAGTTTGCCAAAATGATGGATGAGTGGAGGCTTATTATATTGATTCCTCTATAAAAGAACAAATGGGATATCTAAAGTTATAACAACTATATAGGCATCAAACTACTTAGTCCCACCATGAAGTTATAGAAGAAGGTGATTGAGAAGAGAATAAGAAAGGATGCACCTATCTCGAAGAATCAACTTGGTTTTATGCTAAGAAGGTCTACAACAGAGTTTTACATCTCCTTAGAAGATTAATAAAATATTGGAGGAAAAGATAACCTAATCAGCGCATAGTTTTTATTAACTTAAAGAAGGGTTATGACATGGTACCTAATAAAATCATGTGGAGGTGTTTAGAAGTTAAAGGAGTTTCTGTGCATATACATAGGTTATTAGAGATTTGTATAAAAGTGTAAAGACTAGAATAAGGATGATATGATGAGATACAGAGCATTTTCTATTGATCTCGGGTTACATCAAGGCTCCTTATTAAGCCCCTTTTTGTTTCCAGTAGTGATGGATGAGCTCTACAAAAATATCCAAGGAGATGTGTCTTGATGTATGTTGTTTGCTAATAATATTATTTTAGTGGATGAGATTAAAGAGGGTGTCAATGTTAAACTAGAACTTTGGAGGGATACATTAGAGTTAAAGGGCTTTAAATTGAGCAGGATTAATACTGAGTACTTAGAGTGTAACTTTTCGGGCCATGGAGTGGCTTACAATGTGGAAGTGAAGATTGATTCAGAAGTTATACCACAGAAAGAGCGCATTAATTATCTAAGATCTATCATCCAATGAAATAAAGAGATTGACAAAGATATAATTCACCATATCATATCAAGATGGCTTAAATGGAGAAGTGCATTAGGCATTTTATGTGACAAAAGGATACAACTTAGGCTCAATGGTAAATTTTTTCGTTTAGCAATTAGGTCAGTCATGCTCTATAGGGTAGAGTATTGACCAATTAAACATGAAACATCCCACTACCATATAATATATACTTGAATATCCAAGGACATTCAAGTACATATCCTATGATAATGGTATGTTAGAACAAATACATATCCAACTTACACATGGCATCAACTAACTTAATTGAGAGTCATCAAATTAAAATCCATTCACTGCATTCATTGACAAAAGATTTCACTGTATTTTACAATCCTTATAAAAGTTCTAAACAAGAAACTAAAAAATACAAAATTACAACTCTTCTGATGTCAACTGATAGACCTCTTAGACATAACTAAGTCCAAAGTGTTCCTATAATCTGGTTAAAGAAATTAGGTCTCCTGTCTTGTACCTGAAAAATCACATTGCAATTTTGTATGAGTTTTGCAAACTCAATGAGTGAACCATCATTGACGATTTCACCCAAGGCAAAAACACTAATCACATATCTCACATATATTTATTTAGATCATGAATAATTCAATATTCACATTATCATGACAGATCATGTTATCATTGTGAATCAGAACAGATATATGCAATTACAAATGCATATGAGACTTTAGATTCGTTATTATTGTTATGATCAAGTGCTTTTCACATATGGATACAAATACTAGCCCATTGGGCTCATTCATAACAAAATTCACGGAGCAAAGCTCTACGTGTAAGCGCTTATGTACTGACTTCTCCGATCACAACGTCTTTATTTGAGCATGCATTTTATGAAATACATCAAATACAGAATATGTTATGTACAACAATCACATATGCTATAATCGTGAAGTTGGATAAGCACGATCGCAAGTTGGCTATCAATTTGCGAAGTCACGATTGCGATGCACTTCCTCACTTCTAACCTCCATAACTTTCAATCCAGAAATCCAAAAATTTCAAAATTTATCTCATTAAAAAGCTAAAAGAAAGATCTACAACTTTCATGAAAAATTTATCTTCCTTCACTTCATTTACCTCCTATTACAGTTCAAAATCATCCACATCAGATCAAAATTTAAGATGACACACTAATACTAAAAATAGAACATATACAGATATTCACCAATTGCTGCACTTTTCTTTTTTATGAACAACTTCATTTCATCATAACTTTCCATTTTAATGCTTTTCCCCATAAAATTGCATCACCTTAAACTTTTCCCTTAGTTCTAAATTCACTCAAATTCATTTATGTTAACACTTCACATATTCATGCATGAACAGTACATCAACTTATAACCAGAACATAGTATATATATATTCATCAACTTACGTAAACTTTCATAAATCCAAACCAGAATCTATTTCATACTTTTCTGGACAATTCCTATTTCACAAATCTTTCATCTAGTTTATTCATCACTGAAACTACATTTCTTAAACTCCTCATGCATGTATATATCTACACCGTAAAAACATCATCAAAGTTACTTACTTGATTAAGCTATTCCCAGTAGTAAGAGTGAATCAATAGCAACTAATAAGAATGACAATTCAATATTCGGTGATGGACAAGGAACAAAGAAAGAGTTCTCTGCTGAATGCTTTCGGTGAATATCAAAAGCTATAGTAATCACTTCCTAACTAAAACATAAGCTACATGTAATCTTTCCTTACTCAAAACCAGACCACGTGGCTATATTGCATGCACTACATATGCCACTCAAACAAGTCTGCCACTTGTCACCACACATACAAACCATTTGCCATATACATATGTTGCCACGTGTCACACGATAATTGGTTCATATTTCAATATTTTTCTAAAACTCACCAAAAATTTCACAATTTTCTAAATATACCAAAATTGTCAAATCACATTTTAATCGCATTTAATAAATCAATTATACCCATAAAATGTCAATGAATGCATGTACAATCATATGAATTGCAAAAAATGTGCATATCATATTTGACTTAAGCATGATATGCATATTCTAATTTCTCATAATACACAATTTTAGCCTTAACATAGATAACGGGATATTACAAAACAAGTGCAAAGTCATAAGTTAATGGTGGTCAAGATGAGATGTTCCATTAGATGTGCAACCTTATTATAAGAAATAAGATCAGGAATATAATGGTAAGAGACAAATTAAATGTAACTAATATTAATGGAAAATTAAGATAGGCAAGGCATAGGTAGTTTGTACATATTAAGAGGAGAAGTCCTGAGGCTCTATGGAGAAGATGCGAGAAGATTATACTTAGGGATTGAAAAAGTAAAAAAGAAATGCCTAACAAGAACTGGGGTGAGTTGATAAAAAATGATATATCTCTGCCAAAACTTACCGAAGATGTGATCCTCAACAGAAAACTTTGGCGTACAACGATACGGGTAAAGAATCTCACATAGAGAAATCTTTCTCCTTCTTATAGGTCTTTTAAGTATCTTCCTTCGAGTTTTATATCATATATTTAGCCTAAAAATTTAAAATGTAGTACTTTCCTCTTAGTTATTTAGCCTAAACATTTCTTTACTTAACTTAAACATTTCTTATAATGACTTGTTTGTTTTATTAATTTACTTATCTTCTTTTTAGTTTATTTATTTATTTTATCTTTTATTTTTATTCTTTACCTTGTTTTTTATTTATTGTATTATTTATTTTATTACGTATTGTTATTGTTATTTTTATTGTTATTGTTATTTTGTATTTTTATTTATTTTATTATAATTATCTTTTATGTCTATTTTTATTTTTATTTTTATTATTTAATATATATCTTTTATAATTTTGATTTTATTTTATATTTGTTTATTCATTTTTTCATATGAGTCCATGAAAACAACCTCTCTATTAGTTAAGGGTAAGGTTGTGTTCTTTTAAACCTCCTCAAACTCCACGTACTCAATGGAACTTCTACTAAAATGTTGTTGTTGTATGTCAAATTAGAAAGTTAAGAGTTCTTTTTTATATAATTTAAAGTCAATTCTTTCATAACATAAGCTTTCTAGAAAAGTCATACCCAATCTTAATAAAAATATCTTGAATCAATTGTAATAGTTGAAAATTCCATAACACACCATATGGACTTAAGTCATCAAATAACTTTTGTAATAAATTATCTTCTTTGTGGATGATAATGTTGGGGGTGATGTACATCAAACACAAATGAGCAAAAGGCAAACATGTAAATAAATATTTTTCTTGATAAGAGCATATACATTTTAAATGGTGAAAAGTGGACATCTTCTGCCACCGTATATGCAATAAATGAAAATATTGTGTCATTAGGAACTAACATCAATAAGTTGTGCACCTATATACAAATTCAAAGGATTAACAGAATTTTCATAGTAATGCTTCTATTTTATAATTTTTGGTGATTAAATTGAATATAAACTGTAATGAACCCATTTCTTGTATTTATAATTTTCAGTCTCATATTATACCTCTCAAATCTTGCGTATCAACAAAATTTATACTAGATGTTGTTGTTGTTGTCCTATATTATACTTGTGTCAATCAAATTCAAAATATATATTATCTAATATAAAATTAAAAATAATACTCAATTCTAATACGTTTAAATTTAATTAAATCCTTCATTTAAACACACTTTCAGAAGATTTGGTATATATATTATGGTTAATTACAAATCCCAAACTTTCTTTAATTTTTTAATTATAGCCCGAACTTTAAAAAGTAGCAATAAAAAGCGCAAACTTTCTATTTTTTTCAACTCTAGTCAAAGTTAGTATTTTTATTATCTTTGCTGATGTGGCAGTGCCACATGTGAAGGGACATTAATTAATCAAACACTTTAGCAGTAGTTAAGATTCAAAACTCTGATTAATTAAATGACGTCTTTTAGTGACTTTAGAAGACGATGTTGTTTTTTTATTGACCTAACCGCCTTTCTTTTTTCAGTTTGCAAAGCGTTTCAGCAACATGAAAAATAACTCCTAATAGAGAAAAACTTATCTCTTTCGTTATCTTCATTGTTGTCTTCTTCGTTCTGGTCATTTCCCTGTAGCCAAAGATTTAATGGCAGATATTATCGGTTTGGTTTAGTTCAACCCTGAACATGATAGCTTCAAACACAAAGTTGGACAAAGAAGTGTTGAAGGGAACATGATAGACAGTTGGCTGACCGGAACATGAGTAGATCGATGGCGAAGTTTAGTTGAAATGGTCAAGACCTAATATAGGTAGATTATGGACCTTGGTATGTGAAGGTGAGGAAGGTGTGTACTCTTAAGCTTTTTACTCCAAAGAGACTTTAAGACTTATTAGAGAAGATGAGGTCGATGCCATCATTAAATCCATTTTCAACGATTGCACCAATCCTGATATTGTCAAATTACCGTAACAAAGACTTTGTTCTTTCTTTGTTAGGTATGTCCTAATTGCTTTATATAATTTGGTTTAACATCTTCTTAATCTAATGATTAATTATCATTAATTTTTTTGTATTAATTTTTATTTACTAACCATATGATGCTGATTAATAGTTTACATTTTAATGATGTAAATTGTTATATATATGATGGGTATTTCTTGATTTATACAGAGTCAACAAGATGAATATGTTTATGAAACTCAATGTTTGTGTAAAAAACCTTGGGAAGAGTGTCTTGGTGAAGAATTACTTAAGAGCAGTAGCATTCAACAACATTACAAGGTTGGCATTTGGGAAGCAATTTGTGAACTCAGAGGGAGAAATGCATGAGCAAGGTCAAGAATTCAAGGCAATTGTAGCCAATGCATCATTGGCTATGGCAGATCACATTCCATGGCTTAGCTGGATGTTCCCACTAGAGGAGGCATTTGCCAAGCATGCAGCTCATAGAGACAAGCTAACTAGAGTTGTCATGGAAGAGGAAATTGACATGTCAGAAAGTCCTAGCTTGGTTACTTACTTGAGACCCCACTACAAGCAGTTGCCATTCTTCGGTTGCCTTCCCATTTGTACAAATGAATTGCTACTGATATGTAATTTTTGGTATCTTGTTTGAACATATTCATAGGTTTTGGCTTTTGGAACTTTAAAACACTAATCAAAGGGATTTCTTGGGGAAAAGGGATGTCCAAATAAAACACTACGTGCTCTGAAACTAAGAACAATCTTTGGATTTTATTTACTAACAATTACTTGGTATGAGAGTTGTAATGCTTTTCCAGTTCTATTATCCCCTGCTTTTCCTATTTCCCTTATTAAGCTTTTGACAGTTTTGACAAAAAAGTCAAAGTCAGATCAAAGTTAATGGCCTAAACCCAATTTGATCAGATTCGATGTAATATCCCATTATCTCATGTTAAGGCTTAGAACCTTATAATAGAGTTCATGAGAGTTTATTGTGAAGTTAGAAAGTGCATTTCATACTCATGCATAATATAGCATACACAAACATGTGAATATTGATTTTTTCACATTAAAATGATTGTACATGCATTCATTGACATTTCTGGGTATAATTGATTTGTATATATGATTATATTGAGAATTGTGGTTTTTTATATGTTGAAAATAGATTTGGAGAACATAATTATTAATTTGGAATTTTTGGTTAAAATTGAACATTTTTACTAAAATTTTGGGTATTTTTGGACTAGAAAAAATGTCAAGTAGCAAGTCAATTGATAAATGGTAGTCAAATGATAGTGAAGAATTTTATAGATGACCTTGGGATTTATTGACAAATGTCATTGAAAATTGGGAGACAATTGGAGTAGAAAAATTAGAGATGATTGGATTAGTTAAATAAGAGAACCTAGTTTAAACTTATAGAAATTGAACAAGTGACAAGTGTCACTTGCCA
>JAOTIZ010000002.1:6985251-6997364 GCA_027123425.1 Erythroxylum panamense | reverse complement strand
AGGATCATTGCCATCCCATATCGACTGGAAAGGAGAACGAAGCACTCTTTATAAGGGTGTGGAAACCTTTCCCTTGTAGACCCATTTTCATCCCTTCCCTCCAGGTCAGAAGGGGAAAAGCAAAACCGTACGGGCTGAGGCCCAAAGCGGACAATATCTGCAAGTGGGTGGACTGGGCTGTTATATTTGGTATCAAAGCCAGTACCCAAGCGATATGCCAGCGAGGACGTCTGACTCCCTAAGGGCGGAGGATGAAGGATCATTGCCATCCCTTATCAACTGGAAAGGAGAACGAATCACTCTTTATAAGGGTGTGGAAAGCTTTCCCTTGTAGATGCGTTTTCATCCCTTCCCTCCGGGTCAGAAGGGGAAAAGCAAAACCGTGCGGGCTGAGGCCCAAAGCGGACAATATCTGCAAGTGGGTGGACTGGGCTGTTACAAACTCTATTTTAAGGACTCTCAATTTAAAGCTCTCTTTTAGTTTCAAATTAGAAAGCTTTGCAAGTAATTAAGAGTTTGAAACAAATAAAGAGACATTAAGAAAACTATAAAAGGTTTAGAGTTTGAATCAAAACATGAAAAATTCTAGGTTCAAGAATAAAAAAGAAAAGCACTAAGACTATAGATCAGTAAAATTTACTCAATGAAGATAATCACTACCAAAGCACTAAATCCCAAAAACACACACCATAATTATGCGAAGTATAAACAACAAGGTGAGAAACACTGAAAGCAACATCATATCAACCAAGGAATAAAACCTAGAACCAAAACAACGAATGTGAAAGACCTGTTATTTGTTGTGTTTTTGGATAGCGAAGCAACGAAACTTTCAATCTCTGTGTTATTTTGAGATTCATGGCAATCACAAACCCCACCAAGCTTCATCCTTATGAGAGAATCTTCTTTGCAAAGACCCAATTCAGAATACCCAAAAAGCAACACAAACAGATTTAGGTTAACTGATTTAGCAGGATGAGTTGAGAGTGAGAGTAAATTAGGTCACAGACATTCTGCAAACTGAAGAAGGAAGGGGCTTAGATCAGTTAAACATAATGATGTCGCCTACCAAAGTCACTAAATGACGTCGTTTAATTAATCAAAGTTTTGAAACGTGTCTGATTAATTAATGTCATTTTACACGTGGCACTGCCACATCAACAAAGATAACAGAAACGCTAGGTTAGGCTAGAATTAAAAAAAATAAAAGTTTGAACATTTTATTGCTACTTTTTAAAATTCAGGCTATAAGTAAAAATTTGACGAAAGTTTGAGATTTTTTTAATTAACCCTATATATTAAGTTAGAAATAGAAAACGATTGATTTATATAAAAATTGATTCATAATTTAAAAAAATATATACGTTTATATATAAATCATTTATCTTGTTAATTCAGTATTTAAATAAAAAGTATAATTTGAACAAAAAATCCCGATAAAAAATATGGTTTGCAATTACAATTGACTTAACCAGTATCCTCAAATAAAATGTACTCTGCACATGACAATTAGGATATGGAAGTGTTAAAACGTTTTAACACATATCCCTCGTCATAAATATACAGATTTTTTATGAGATTAATTCTTACTTACTTATATATGTTATTGTATACAAAAGTTATTAATTTCTCATATCCGACATCTCAGTAGTAATCTCAGTTGTATTTTTACTTGGTATTGTTGTTTTAAAAGCTATTAATTTATCTCTATAATTCATCAAGAAAAGAAGGCCTGCACATCTTAAATAACTAATCATTTTCCAATTTCCTTTTACCACAGAATCATGATTGAATTGATTTTATTGCATATATGTACGTATGTAGCTTTCGTTGTACGAACCCACTGCTTGCATTATCACTGTTTGAATTGATGCATCTTAGACTCAACTCTCCAAGGTTTCCTATTCTGGCATTTGGCTCTAAATGGAAATACAAAGAGGTCTAAGGAGGAATGCACTATGAAAACTTTCTTCTCTGTAAAGGAAATACTCTTTTTTTTAATTGTATGGTACAAAACTTTGATTGCATTCTACTTAATGTTATAGATACCTGCTATTGAATTCGATTATAATACAGTATCACTGAATATTTCAAATAATTTTTTAAAATTACATAATAAATTTTAGATTTTAAAAATTATAAAATAGTTCATCAATATGTTGTACTATATAATTTTTAATTTTACATTAACCATTTCTGCAAAAAATATAATAATAAAATTTGAAATAATAACTATCTCTTTATTTCTATTAATATTATTTTTAACATATTTCATGTATAAACAATAACTGCAATTAATATAAAATTCAATTTAATCATTATACATGTATAAAGTAAGGATAATGCAAAACACTTAAAACGTTATAATTTCATCACATAATAAAGAATGATTACATTAAAACATCAAATAGAAATAATAACAAAGTTTCAAGACTCCATAAGTATTACAACAAGGGTTCATGCAAAGGAACACAATCAAGTAAAAGCAAAAGTTAAAACAAAAATATTTATAGTTAAAAGTTTTATATTTATATTGCATATACAAAATTTTAAAATATGCATCAAATACAAGTAAAATTATAAGAAAAGAAAAAAATGAAAAATCTGGAATTTCTTTTAATTGAATATCCACTTAAATCGCAATGATTACAATTCTTATTTGATACAAAATCTTTATTATTGAGAGGAACCTCATTATCACCATCATTTAGATTCATTACACCAAACGACATGTCAATACTTTTTCATCCAAGGTTATCTTTCAAGTCACTCTTATCTATTAACCTCGGTTCCTAGAAAACTCAATCTATGAAAAGATCGATATGATCAAGGCAAATGGATCTATAAAACTACTTGTTTTAATAAGAGTCTTAATAGACAAATAAAATTAAATTATTAAGAAATTGCAACAAATTATATTCAACTTAATAATGATGATAACATACCTTTATCGAAGCTTTAAATTATATCAAACAAAGATCAAGTTGTTCAATCTTTTATATTTCAATCTATTTTTCTTGAAATGAATGAATTCAAATCTTCCCTCATTTCTTCACTCCATTTTTCACTCACACATTAACTTAGAATTTGAATTGAAAACTTTTTTA
Organism: Erythroxylum panamense; assembly: GCA_027123425.1. Taxonomy (NCBI): domain Eukaryota; kingdom Viridiplantae; phylum Streptophyta; class Magnoliopsida; order Malpighiales; family Erythroxylaceae; genus Erythroxylum; species Erythroxylum panamense. The sequence continues at coordinate 6,994,257 of JAOTIZ010000002.1, read as the reverse complement.
TAAGGTTAAGTTTGCAATTCTAAAACATCACTTTTGAAATTGTAAGACAATAAAATTAATCTTATAAAAAAATAAAGTGTTGATTAATTTTTAATAAGTAAATAAAAGTGCAAAAAATACATACTTAGATTAGGTTTTTCTCTTTGATGAATAGGAATGAGAATCTCAAAATTACCAGAAGCATTCTTATAAACCTTTATTTGTGAGCTTAGAAGATCCTGCATCATCTCATGAGCAACAATTATCGTAATAATTAATAGAATTCTCCTATTAATTTCATCTTTTATCTTAAGACTTGATTTAAAATAGACACTAGGATTCAAAAGTACTCCAATTGCAAACAAAAAAAAAAGTCAAGTTGTCTTTTTTCATCTTTCATTAATGTTTGTAAGAGATAAGGTGTAAATAAAAAAGACCTATTTTTTAAATTGTTCGTGATTACTTCCTTTGCTCTTTCCATGACATCATAAAAATAACTCGTTGTTTCCTTCTCATCACTATTAGTTAGACAAAGCATTCTTAGTAAAGCTCACAAACCTGAATAAAAATTTGAAATTAAGAACAGAATTTGTGATCATGGAGTATAATTTTAGATACTTTCACTCCAACATTAAACCTGATATACTGAGACACGACCTACTTATTACTTGTAAATATTTGTTTCAACCCCCTCTTCATTAAAAAAAACTAAAGTGATAAGAAATTAGTCATAAATTTTGTTATAACATGACAACACAAATTTCTATCAATTGTGAAATTATTTCTTATCAAATTCAAAGCTCATGCACGATTATAAATGAACTTGTTCACTTTTGTTTGCCCTCTACAAGATTTCATCATTGATGGCTCAGTATATATCATCTTATGTATTTTTCAACATTAGGCTAATGTAATGTGTAACACAAGGAATTAATAAAAAGAATTATACTTGCTCTGTAATCTTTTTTCAGTTGTTTTGTAAGTAGAATCGTTGTCAGTAATGAACTAAATAATGCTTTTTAACTCAACTTCATTTACAACTTCATCAAATATATGAAACAGAGTATCAATATTTTTAACAAGATCGGATGCATCAATAGACTTCGAAAACATTATCTCTTTGGCTGAATAAACCAAAAAAATTGATAATAAGCTTATGTCTTCTATTTGTCCAACCATCAAATATAATTAAACACCTATAAGTTGCCTAAGTCATTCTTATTTCATCCAAATAATTATTTATTTCATAAACATAACTCCTTAGATGTTTATCTCTTTAGTCATCAATTAAAGGAGTTTTATATCTTAGACTATAAAAGGCAATAGTATTGACCATAAGTTAGTAATAATAAGATTGAGTAATATTGAATAATATATCTAAAATCATTCCACCATCTAGTCATTTCCATGTCTACATTATAAGTCAATTTTTTAGATTGTAAGGTATTAAGAATTGAAGGTTAAGTTTCAAGAGTTGTTCGTAGTACAAAAAAGTTAGAAATTTGTCTTCTTTTGTTTCTCACATTAGATATAAGAATTCCTTCTTGTTTAGTAGAAAATTCACCTTCAACATCGCTACTATCATCCTGAACAGTGAACACTAGGAAATAGCTTCTATTACCAATTTCGTAGTTTAGTCTTTACCTTCTATGTTTCTCATGTTGATGCTTTTTAAGCAAAGTTTTCATTTGTCATTTTATGTCATGATTCACTTTTCTGCAAAGCTCTACATCATTTTTTATTTAGCTAAATGATTCTTTAATATGATGATTCCTCCACCTTTTAAATATTTGTTACAATATAAACAAACAGTATGGTTCCTCATTAAAGGAATCAATTTAGTATGAGCTCAAATTCAATCATCAAATTTTCCTAAATTATTATGAGTACTTGAAATTTCCTCTGTTTTTTTGTAAAATAAATGAAGAGATATGTAAAAATTAAATTAATAACTTATATCATAATAAAATGTTCTTCTAATTTAATTTTACTACTGTCACAAAAAAATGTATATTGTTCAACTGAAAACAAACATAGAAGCATATCTTAAATTCTAAAAACATACACAGAACTTGAACTCTAAAAACTTTTTTTTAAACGGAGAAATTCGTAACTACTACCTTTTGGATGTGCACTGAGTAAACTTTCGAATTGACGCGATAGCCTGCAAATCACACCAATCGGGTACTCCACACTAGACAAGCCCTGTATGATAGGCTCGATCAAGAAAACATAAGTAGGGGAAATCGATCACATGACCTTTTAGTCTTATACTTCTCCACTCCACCAACTTGACCACCTCCTAGGGGGCGAACTCTAAAAACATACATGCATCATAAATTCAAATTCAATAGTTTAAGAACCCTTATTAACAACTACTAGTGACATGAAAAATGTAGAATAAGTTATACGCAAAATAATAAAAAAAAATAGAGCAACAATAACTTCTCAACATTCATATGATATAGACTATAAGTGACCTCGTGAATTTATATAAATAATTTCTTAAGAAAATTTGAGGCTCAAGCACATTATATCTGAGAAATTCAAAGTTTGTTGGTATAACTACCATATATATCATATATGTGCTTATTAAATGATAAAACTCATAAAACTAACGTATTGGAAGCGTTATTACCATATTCATAACATGTTATGAGTTTGGAATATAACATGTCCAAATATATTCTTGATTGACGTAAAGGAAATAATTTGAATGTTCACTGAACATATTAAAAAGTCAAATGAAAATTTGTAGAAGAAACGTGAAAAAATTATCTATAGGAGCATTAATAGCATTCATGAATTTCTTGTATCTTACATTTTCTTTTAGTGGTGCATAATTGCACATTATAAAAATGACTTTATAGTAAAAGCTAAACAAATCATTATACTCTCATAATTATAATCTATGTAAAAGCAAATCATATATTATAATTTATTTCATAATGATATAACACAATCAAACCTCAACCAATTATAAATTTTAAAATGATAAAATTTTCTCAAATCTTAAATTTCATACAATTTATTCCATAAATTGTTCCAAATCTGAAAATCCAAACTATAATATAAAGCTTATAAAAAAATCATTCCAAATCTAAAATCTACACCATAATTTGAAACTTATTTTTGTTGCTCATAATTATAAAAATCATTATAAATCCAAAATTCATTCTGTAATGATCTAATTTAACTATCATACGATCAGTATCACAATTCACATGATTCAACCCAATAACCCACACCCACACATTACACAAATCAACAATTCCACAAAACCATAACTCAGATTCCACAGTCCACACAAACACGGCATAAGACTACTGGTGGCAACGAGGCAATTGATGGCAGCTAAGAACGTTTAGGAGTGGAGCGACGCTTGGCAGTGAATGACATAGCACGGTAACATATCTAGTGAGTGGCGATGTAGGGGAGAGGAGATGGAGATGCGGGGGACGACATATTTAGAGGATTTGAATCGTTGGAAGCATGACGGTGCCGTTTTGGACTCTGAAGACACTGGTGGCTAAGACTTGTGTCGTCGGTGGTGGGTTAATTTCATTTATAAATTTATATAAGATTCACATAAATATATAAACAAAATTAATTACCATATAATTAGAACACAATTTTAATAATAGAGAATTTCGTTAAGCTTACTTCCGCTAATAATGAATCATTTAATTCATTAACGTAAAATAGGCAGACACATTCCGTAGGTAATTTCAAAAACAAATAATATGTTGATGAGAAATTAAAGAAAAAACAGAACTTTTAAAATCTGGAAAAGAAGCTGTAAATATCAATCAAATCACATCGAAAGCAAGATTCAAAATTATATATTTACCACTTTCATCTACATATTAGCGTGGGTTGAAATTTTAATAGGTGTCTTAACAGAACCGATTATAGTACCTTAATGCCACGAAAGATCTACTCACATGGGCCAGGATGTGATCCTCTGTCTCTCTTTTCTTGTCTTTTTTTTTATATATATAAATATTACAAAAACTCTAGTCATATGGATCATATTTGAGAATGTGATTCTCTGTACCTTTTTTATGATTATTTTATTTCATTGAATCTCAATCATTATTTACGTGAGAAGACAGAGTAAGAACAGAAAAACAAAGGACAGAAAATTTGAGGGCTTATATTTGATAGTTCTAGCTCTAGCCTCTATTTGTTCACAATTCACAAATTACGTTCATGCCACCGACCCCAATTTAAGTTACACGTGATAGACATAAAGATCGTCAATAAAAACAAGCCAAGGAGTTGGTTGCAAGTCAACGTCAATCACGCGAAATGAGCGCGGCTGTTGCGTACTACTCTAGTACGACAAAGGCATGCACCCAGTCAGACACTGCCATTTTCATTTTCGGATATTATACCAATCGAATTTTTAGTTATTTTTTACTAAAATAATAAATGAAAATCCTTCTTTTTTAATTAGAGGAAAAACTTTGGAATAATTAGTAAAATGTCACATGTTTAAATTATGAAAATAATCTTTTTGTAAAAAATACAAAAGAAAGATTGTCTATATCAATTATATTTTTCAAACTATCGCAAAGCAGAAAGTTTTGTATATTATGGACATTAAACTTTTAATTAAAGTTTTAAGTGTAAGTTTTAAAAGCATCTAAGGTATAATTTTTCATTCCCATTTCAAATCACTTAACTCCAATATTTAGATGTACCTTATTGCTGATTATCAATGATAAGAGTGATTGAATACATGTTATGATAATGTATTTTAAATTGATTTTTTATAACTAAATAATGATTTTTTTAATATTTATATTTAAAATTAATCGATATGTCAATAACTTATAATTAAAAAATAAATTTACTTTAAATGATGTTTTTAAGTTCTAATATTTTTTGTTTTTGACTAACTATTCTTTTTAATGATTGAAATGAGTTACAAATCTTATTATTCGGACTTAAATTTTAATTCTTTTTAATTGAATAAATTTCAAGTAAAATGGATATAACTATTTTGAATTAGTCATTTGCGAAAAGTAAAAAGCTTAGACTAATGTGATGGATATTAAAGTAGTCATTGTTATCATTATTATCAATACTCGATTAAAATTTGGTTGAGTCGAAAGGTTTGAAATGGTCTAATTATATGCATTCTTATTTTTATGTAATAAAAAAGTTGTTTTTCGATAAACTCATTTACAAAGCGATATGACGATAATGCAAAATTGTAAATGAGGATATTAAAATAGTGCGACTAAAAAAATTATAATTAAAAATAGATATAAATGCTTGAATGCCGTCACATTTTTATATAAGTTGGGGCCACTAACTCGTATTTGTCCATGAAAGATTATATTTATAATGCGAAATGTTAAGCATAAAGAGACAACAACCCACGAGAGAAATGGTGGAGAGAAGTAAAGGTCACAAGAAAGTTACCTGAAATTAGGGGATCTTCTAGGCTTCTCACTTCGAGTGGACAAAGACGTGATTCGTCCCAATTTTCTCGCCCGAATGAAAATAGCAGATGACAGTAAGTAGAGCTATTCTTCTTAGCGTGACTTACGGCATACAAATGAAAGAGAATGCGGATGATAAGGCTGACTAAAACTTGAAACTTTGAGTGCGTCGAAATATAAAAGTTATTTAAGTTTTGGATTAACTTAAATCTCAAATGATAGAAATTGAAATTCGTCCTAAATTTAAATTTTGATTAATTTAAGTCAAATAAGTTAATTATAAAAAGGATTAAGTGGAATTTGAATTTAATTGTCATCAAGCAGCAAGTGGCCGCACTAATTGTACAACTAATTTTGACGCTGTAGGGTTGCTTTATTAACTAAGTGACGTGATTTGAAAACCGTAATAGTCCAACCAATGATCTCGAGTTTTGGTGCTTGAAAACGTAAGATTGGAATTGTGACGTGAATAGGCACCCAAAATAGTGATAAAATCTGTAAAGATTTTTGTTAATAATTACCGAATTATTTTAATATAAATTATATGATTAAATATGAGATATAATTTATATGATTAGTTTAAGGGCATACTTTGGGATGAGTTGGTACTTGCTCGTAATAAAAATAGGTGGATCCTGTTTGAGAAAGAGCCGAAAGAGTAGGGCCCTCTGGTTTATGTTCACGGGAAAAATGACCTTCAACTCGTGGAAGCATACAAAAGCCCACGCTCTCCATTAACTCTTCCTAGGGCCGGGAGTCGTTGGTTCATCGTCGGTTATTTCTGTCTTATCTCTCCCTTTCAACCCGTCTGTGTCCCGGAACAAATCCTCTGCTTCCAACCACCTACTCTTTCATCAGTGACATAATTTTGGAACAGGCTAAACAGCACAGATGATTCTGTGCCTTGTGTCCCAATGCATTGCTTCGAGAGCAATAAGGTCAGTAATAATGAAAGATTTATTAATAAGTAGCATTGGAGTATAATTTCTTTTGCTAATTTATCTAAATTTTAAACTGGGAATTTTTCTTTACGTCCAAGTGATTTTGAAAGTTCATATTATTGACACTAAACTTATTTAAATATAGTAAAATATTGAAATTAAACTCAAAATTTAATTAAAAATTTAATAATTAAAATATAATCTTTTGTTAGATATATTTTAATAATTTTACTAACAAGAATTAAATATTATGATTTATTCACACATGCGCATGCTTACACATGTATACAGCGCTCGTGCATACACCTGTATATAACAAATAAACAAGCAATAACTTAGTAGAAATTTCACTGATACATTAGATTTAGAGATGTTCAGTAATACGCAGACTTACCCTTATATATATGTATATATATAATTTTAGGTATCAAAATATATTGTTAATGTCAAATACATTTCAATAATTTTAATAACAAAAATTACATATCATAATTTGTTCATATACATAAATAAAAATTTAAATCAAAATACATTTTTTTTGTCAAATACATTTTATTAATTTTACTAATGAGAATTATATCTTATGATTTCACACACACATACACACAACTACATTTTAATATTTTTTATTAACAAGGATTAAATGTGATGAATTGTTTATATGTATGGAATTCCGTCATATCGTCACCTTAGGTATCAATTGAATGGTCATTAACAGGGTTAACTCAAGAAGTAATTCAATTACACCCCTTGGGTGTCAAAAATTAGAAGATGTGGTATAGTTGTGCAACTAACTTATTCTTATGTGGCAGTTAAGAACAGCCCTCCACAACGGTCGTAAGTCACGACTGTGAGAGTTCATAATCTATATAATCATTAATCAGGCTCCGGTAGAACCACTTGGGAAATTTTCAAGTTTACAGTTGACTTAATAATTTGAGACGTTAAAGGTCGGAGATATACTTAATTTGCCTCAACAAACAAATAATTCGATGAATATTTGTTGATTTAAGAAATGATGTAGAAATTTCTCAACAAGTTGACATTGATACTCAAGTCCTAGAAGTGGTTGTAATTCCACCTAGGAGATCTAAAAAGATTCTTAAATCCACAGATTCTTCTAAATTTTGAGACTATTACATTTACTTGGAGGAGCATTAATTTAATTTAGTTGAAGACTCAGATCCAATTTTTTTCAGGATGTCATTTTCAGTCCCCGTAGTTCACAATGGTTGGCAGCCATAGAAGATGAGTTGGCTTCTATAAGTATGAATATCGTTTAGGATTTGGTTGAATTACCCAGTGATTGTAAAACTGTTAGGTGTAAATGGATCTTTAAGACTAAACGTGATGCTAGAGGTGAGGTAGAAAGATACAAAGCCAGATTTGTTGCAAAGGGGTATAACTAGAAAAAAGGTATAGACTATAAAGAGACTTTTTCTCTGGTCTCTACTAAAGATTCATTACATATTGTGATGACTTTGGTTGCTCATTTTGATTTGGAGCTCTATTAAATGAATGTGAAAACTGCTTTCTTAAATGATGATTTGTGTGAAGATGTGTTTATGAATCAAACTGCTAGTTTTGTTGAGAAAGATAAGGAACACATGGTATGCAAATTGAGAAAATCTATTTATGAGCTAAAACAAGCCTCTAGACAATGGTACTTGAAGTTTGACCAAATTGTTTGCTCCCTTAGCTTCAAAGAAAATGTTGTTGATCAACGCATAACGCATTTACTTGAAGAATAGTGAGAGAAAATTCATTATTCTTGTCTTATATGTTGGTGACATTCTTTTAGCCAGTAATGATGTGGTTTTTCTTTTTAAAACTAAACAAATGTTGACAGCTCATTTTGATATGAAAGATTTCGGTGTTCTGGGCATTGAAATTCATAGTGATAGATCTCGTGGTGTTTTTGGTTTGTCTCTAAAAAGGTATATTGAAAGGATCTTGAATAGATTCAACATGAAGACTTGTAATCCTTGCAGTGCACCCATTTAAAAGGGTGACAAACTCTCGAATAGCTAATGTCCTCAAATAATAAAGATAAGTCAGAGATGGAAAAGGTCTCCTATGCTTATGCTATTGGCAATCTTATGTATGCTCAAGTTTGTAGATGTCCTGATATTGCTTTTGTTGTTGGTGTATCTGGGACATACTTGAGTAACCCTGGTGTGGGTTATTGGCAAGCTGTGAAACGAATTCTAAGGTATCTACAAGATACTAAAGATTACATGCTCACTTACAGGAAGTTTGATCACCTTGAGGTGATAGATTATTCTGATTTTGATTATGGTGGTTGCCTTGATGATCACAAATCTGCATCAAGATATATCTTTATGTTTACCGGAGGAACTGTATTTTGAAAAAGTGTTAAAACAAACACTTACAGCAACTTCAACTATGGAGGTGGAGTATGTGGCTTATTACGAAGCTACTCGACAGGCAATATGGTTGAGGAATTTTATTTCTGAGCTTCATCTTGTAGAGAGTGTTTCCAAACCTCTAATCATTTACTGTGATAACTCTGCTGTAGTGGACTTCTATCAAATATGGAAGAACTTCAAGCGTTCGAAGCATTTTGATATAAAGTATATGTTTGTTAGAGAGAAGGTTAAAGAGTTTCAGAC
>JAOTIZ010000002.1:6954538-6977300 GCA_027123425.1 Erythroxylum panamense | reverse complement strand
AATGTGATCTCTTTTGATGTTAATACATAGGGTGTTGTGAATATTTGTTGTATTTGCATACTTCGATAATAAATCAAGAGAGTGAACTGATAGGAAAACAATTAGATTGGGTAATAAGAGTTAAACAATCTAATAACTCATGCAAATAATCAAATTAGGAATTTAGACAAAGAGAGATCTCGTGTGAGGACCCGTTTATCTATTAGAGGACTTAAGATTTGATTGTAATTGTGAGCGTTTTGTTAATTAAGAGATCGCAAATTCCATAATTCAATTAGGGGTTATGATTTAGGGTTTAATGATTATAACTCGAGAGAGAGTAATCCACCCTTCAAAAGTCTAGGACTGATATCATATTAACTCAAAAGTAGTCATGTTAGCATTATTAACTCAAAAGTAGTCATGTTAGCATTTGACGGTAAGATAAATCCCCCTTATCATATTTGGCTAATCTTTCTTGTGTGATTTCCATTGTTAATTTGGTGGTGCTCACTTTGGTTCTCTTTGTTTGTTAATTTTACATTTTTATTCCAATCAATCATCTTCATGTGTTTACTTTTCTGTTTAATTTTATTTCCTTTTTAATAATTCTTTAGGCCTTAGATAATTGTGATTAGATTACTTCAACAACTCATTGAGGGATCGACACCTTATATACTACACCTATGACCTATGCGTTTGTAGTATTTTGAGGATTTTAAATAGATTAAAACTTGTCTCAACAAGTTTTTGGCGTCGTTGTTAGGTAATAGTACGATTATTTTAGTGTTGGTAGTCTAAGGCATTCTCATCACTCTTTTGTTCGTGCATTTGCATGAACAAAAGAGTCACTTAAAGTTCAAGTTGGATCATTGAAACCCTAGCATTCGACATCACTTGCCTGGAACGAGTCATTCGAAAAACCAAACACAGAGAAGAAGAAATTGAAGAATTGATGGCTGAGGAGTTTCATCAAGAGTTTTAGCAAGGAGGAACCCAAGGAAACCAACCTCAGACCCTTATGGATTTCGTGAGACTGGGATTTAATGCAACCAATCAGGGCCTTGCTAGACCTCTTGTTCAAACACCGTCATTTGAAATTAAGTCAGCCCTACTGAACATGTTGCAATCAAGTGTGCAATTCTATGGGCTAACCAATGAGGATCCAAATACACATATAGAGAACTTCCTCGAAATATGTGATACCTTTCAATATCATGGGATGTCAGAAGACGCGATTAAGATAAGGCTTTTCCTTTTACATTAAGGGTTAGAGCCAAGGCTTGGTATCACTCTCTTAGTCCCTCAAATGTCACAACGTGGGAGCAATTGGTAAGTGGATTCCTAGACAAGTATTTCCCCTTACTAAAACTATGAAGATGAAACAAGAAATCACTCAATTATGTGTCAAATTGTCTTGAAAAAAATCGAAACTAACAAGAGTTCAAGTAAAGAACTTTTTCTATTATGGTGCATAGATCATAATGTTTAAGTTTGTACCTCCATTAATATCTTTAATGCAATTGTTGCTTCTCTAAGAAAGAGAAGTAATAATTTGGGGCATAGGGTACTTGGTTACCACCATTGTAGAGTACTATGGTGTTAATTGCAATGGACTAATTGTCCATCATCCTGAGTTTCTTAACACTCGTCACTTGACGAGAGTTGAAATCTTGAAGTCCCATAATATGGAAATTCGAGATATCAATGCTAAATCTCATGTCAAGACTAGGGCAAGATAGGCCAATTCGAGCTCATCACCGCTACAACAGGAGGAGGACTCAACTAGTAAGAAGTCGGAAGTGGAAGAACAAGCGGGATGGGAGAAGGTAATTGAAGCAGTATCACACATTAACAAAGCCATTTCTGAAAATGCCAAGGTGTTAAAGGAGATGGTTAGAGAACAAAGACACCAAAGTCAGGACATATGATGTATTCATAGACATTTTGAGGCTTAACCATATAATGTGATAGCTCTGTTGTGGTGGACTTCTCTCAAATATGTAAGAACTCCAAACGATCGAAGCATTTGGATACAAAGTATATGTTTGTTACAGAGAAGGCTAAGGAGTTTCAGACCCATATATAGTATATACCCACCGATCTTATGGTGGTAGGTCCTCTAACCAAAGACTTGACTGTTAAGGCTTTTATGAGTCATGTAACCCGTATGGGTCTATTTAGATCTTTTGATGCCTTGGATTAGTGGGAGTCTGTCTTTTATGTTAATTTTGATAGCAACATTGTATTTGACTATTTTGTTATTCAGTCTAAAGACTTTTGCTTATAATTGTTGCTACTATTGTTATTGCCATATACTTTGTTGACATACTGTGCAGATATATTTAAATGTTTGTATATATATGGTATTTTGTTGGAGACATTTTGTATCCAGTCTCATTTTGTTGTTCTGAGATATTTTGTTAAATCTTAGTTGATATCTTGGGTGGATACTTGGGCTATTTTGTTTGGAATTGCACAAACGGATCACTATTTTGTGTGCATTTTCTTATGACACATTCTGTTTAGGTCATCGAAGTATGAATATTTTACATATATGCTATCAGCTCTCCTATTGAGTCTGATTTCTATACTGTTGAAATACTTGTAATCTCATTTTGTACCTATGATTGAGAGATTGTTAGCTCCAATTTGATATCTCATTGTGGCCACATATTGTTGTATGTTAATTAGGAGATTTGTTTATGTTGTTCATTGATATTGTTTATGTTGTCTAAGTAAGAGAATAATAGAATTTTATCATTAATTTTGTAGACTAACATAATAAACATACTTTTGTATAAACTTTGATTAATTAGATGTCAAGATACTTGAGCTTCGTAATTCTCTCTCTAACGTGTCATTGAACATGTGTTCATAGGTTTATTATGATAGGTAGGCTTGATCTATGTTTTGTAGTGCGCAAGAGACCCTACTGCTAGCCAACCTTAAATATAGTCATCCCATTGAGTGTTGTATGTGTTTCTAATCAGGGTTTGGTATAGTAGTAATTAATCATCTATATCTCTGTCACTTTGCTTTACAAAAAGTAACAATAGATTTAATTGTTTCACAATTTTTAAGTATTTATTCATTCAATTATTGAATAGTATGTTGCAATCCTAAGATTAACCAATTATAAAATTAATTTGTGATTTTGTGTCAATTATCTTTCAGTTAAATGTCGGAGATATACTTAAATTGCCTCCGTAAACAAATAATTGAATGAATAAAAAAGAAAGGAAATGACTACTAAAAGTCCAAAACCTTAGAGGTATTGAAAGGCGCGGAAGTAAGGAAATTGATATCGGATGATACCTGGTAATGAAGTGGGACAAACCCTGTGTGCCCCCGTCGTAACATCCAATTGCTTAAAGATGGTGATCTTGGCCTACTCGGAAAATGCTCAACATTGAAACTGGACCAGTACGATCCTTAATTTCAAGAATTCCTTAACATGTGGTTCGCGATATCTGTGCACATTGAAAAGGATTCGTCGTATGAAAGTTGATGTCACCATCTTCTTGCTTTCCCTCGTCCTATACCTAGAGACATAGACATAATTTACCAGGGAATCTAATGCGATTATAGTACAGTATGAGCACAAGCTTAGCAGAAGAAGAGGTTAAAGCTTAGCACACCACTCAAAAGGAGCTCACAATGAGGTAAGTTTCTTGTCATCAGAGTACGAGGACTGTAACCAAGTCGTGGAAAGTGTCCAACAGAATCCCAGAAAAATATCTGCAGGAACTTGAGATTATTTTCCCCTTTAAGTCACCAACAGAATCCCAGAAAAATATCTGCAGGAACCGGAGATTATTTTCCCCTTTAAGTCTCCATCGACAGATCCACGTAAAAGACGTGCAAAATTGATGTTCTGAAACGCTGTCCAGTCACATTAACATATGTCAGGTGTGTCTGTTCAGTAACGCTGACACAACTGGCCCAAAGGGTACGGAAAATGAAATCGTATCTATTTATTTTTGCACTTGACATTATTGCAAAATAAAAAGGGGAAGAAAAGGTGAAATTGTGAAATTGGGCTTGATTGAGTTGAAAGATCAGATTCTAACTATTAAAAAACAAGGGAGGGGTCCAATTAGAGCAATGCTAAACTCAACCTCGGCCCACTCTCGCTCATGGCCCACTCTCGCTCATCGGCCCCGATAATAGGGTAAATGATGAAACAAAATAAATGCTGATTATCTTAGGCATATATTTTTAATATATAATATTATTTCCCAACTAAATTCATGTCCCCATTGTGTACGCGTTCGAACCGTTAAAACTCCGACGCCGTTTTCCTCTCTTGAGAACCAGCAAATTTCTTACACGTCAGCAGTCGGCGTGAGACGGGAATGATGTAAGTACAAGGTTTTCCCTTGTAATTTTGTTTGCAATTTTAATGATTTTCCTTTTCCCTCTTCTCTGGAAGTTTCGACGATAGATAAGGCTTCCTCCCGTATTCTCGTGACGCCGAGGAAGAACAATCACATGAACTCAGGTGGTCTCGGATTTCTCTCTGCAGTTACGAACTTTTTTTATTCAACATTTGATAATTTAACTCTGAAGTTTATAATTTTCTTTTAATGCAAACGACTTGTTTAATTCGAGGAGTGGTTACCGGGTCTAAGGTAATGGAAAGTGTAGAAATTTGATGCGCTCTATGTTGCTTTTTGTTCCTTTCCAATATTTTCTTCTCGACCAAACAGCTATGGCGTGCATGATTTTGCTACCGACGTGCCTTTTTGAATAGTTCTGGATGTTCTTGTGTAGATTCGGGATTGCAAGTTCTAGCCGAGCTTGAATCGGCTTTCCAGTTAAGGACTGTGCAATACTTTGTTACTAGAAGACCTTGGCTTGGTAATGCCCTCATGCCACCACTTCTGATGGTTTTTATTGCGTAATTACTGATTTCTCTTTGCTCTATGGTTTCTTATTTTCCCGAATGTTGTTGTTTCAGATCTTTATGGAGTTAATATTAAACCAGCTGCACCTTTTGGGAGTGCTCGTATAATTCCATATGTTGATCCTGCATTAATTCACCGCATTTTGCCTGATGAGCTGCTCTTGGAGGTAGTTGATTCTACCTAATATTTTGTTATTTCAATTGCTACATAGGCAGATTATGTGGGATTTTTGCCATTTTAGTTGCTATCCTTTGTTTACCTTTTGTGATTTTACAATTTTATGCATGTCTTTCTGAACATAGAAGGATAGTTGTTTAATTTTCATTTGTTTGAATAAGTAGCTACGGATCCAGAATTAAAGTAGAATTTTGGAGTGAATTCCCAGAATAATTTGTCTTGTTATTTTCCAAAATCGGATAGACTTCACACAATATTGAGGCTTAGTTATTCATCCTTTTGGAACATCATTATGAAAATTTTACCTTGACACTAATGAAGCTCCCTGTTCCCGTACACTCAACAATTATTTGTGCTGGATACTGTGAACTTGGACACATGACATCCAAATCAATAATTTTTATTTTTGTGCAGGTTGTTTTACGGTTAAATCCATATGATTTAGGAAGGGCAGCTTGCGTCTGTCGTAAATGGAGATGTACTCTTCGCAACCCTGTTTTCTGGCGCAATGCTTGCTTAAAGACCTGGCAAGTGAGTCTGATACTGATTTGACAATTTATAAACATTACTTAATTCCATTGGAGCTTAGTACTGAGACTTTAGTTATCCAGCTGTCTGGGGTGGTGGAGAATTATAAACTCTTGCAATCAAAGTATGAAAGCTCATGGAGGAAAATGTGGCTTTTAAGACCAAGAGTCCGAACTGATGGTATGATGTAAATATTAATGTTCCCTCATTTTCCTTTATTCTTTTTGTTCTGAAATTTGCATTCAGTAACCCTTGAACAAAATTTTCTTCTTTCTTTTTTGACCTTTCAGGTCTTTACGTGAGCAGGAACACCTATATTCGTTCTGGAATACGAGAATGGAATGTCACCAATCCTGTTCACTTGGTATGCTTGTGTTATGTGTGATTTCTCCATGGCTGAAAATTTTGGTTAACATTAATGGGAATAGTTTTACTGAGAATGTTTGATGTATATGAGGTTATAAGGAATATAGACAATTCACCAGTGTGATGGAATGTAATCTGAATTCATGAGGAAAGGCTCCAGTAACAGGAAAATTGTAGTTTAGAATAATCTCTGAATAGATGAAATGCTTGAAATATTTTTCTCAATGACCACAGTATGTATATTGTTATGGGTTGAAATGATTTAGCCACATTGAATATATTCGTAACCTAACTCACCATTCTATAGGTTGGTTTACATATTTTTTATTCTTCTTACTCAGTTACATGGATAATAGAAAGATCTTGTTGAGAAGAATACTATCAAAGTGGAATAAATTATTAGATGCAGTAAAGTGATTGAAAATGCGTTAAAGAACAAGAAAGGGAGAAAAGATGGAGAAGATAGGGCCAGGGGAGAGATAAAAGAGAGTGGTTTTTCTAATTGTAAACTTCATTTCCAGTAACAGGTTATTGGATGGCCTCAATTAATTGTTTACTGGCAAGATGAATAAAGAGAAACAAAATTGTTTGAACAGCATATAGTATCAAGATGGTTATTGATGTAGATTCCTTTTCTGCTTTAAAACCTGAAATGATTATAACCATTTAAATCTTTAATCATTGTTGATTCTCTTACCTCCTTTTGCAGGTTTGCTATTTTCGTTATATGAGATTTTATCCTTCTGGAAGATTTCTTTACAGAGTAATTATCTTTCAGCTAAATGAGTATGTGCAAACAAATTGCCTTTCTCAGTCTCATTATATTTATTATTTCAAAATTTCTAGAATTGCCCTCAAGTAGTAAAAGACGTTGTAAAATGCATGAACTTTCATGCGTCTAAGGAGGATCGTGTTTTCAGTGGCCACTACTCCTTAACTGATGACAGGGTAAGTCTCTGTATGATGTTTGAAAAGTCTGAATTTGGTTTTTGTTGATTTTCTTTGTGTGTTTCTTCTTGTTGCTTTTCATCGGTTACACGTCGACTAATGACATTAACGTTCTTATAGTGCTTATAAAATAAAGTTTGAATATGATGTTTTGAGTATTTTTTCATGTTCATCTGTTCTCTTTGCTTTTTTATCAATTAGAGGTTAATTTATGATGTTTTTCATCATTTATGTTTAGGCGCAATAGTGTTTGCAATTGATTGTGTCCTCCCTGTTACTTTCTTTCCAATTACCTCGATGGTCCCTGCTGCTAACGTATTTGTTGTAGGTTGAAGCTGCCTTTCTATACCCAAAGCCACGTACCTTGTGGAAGGTCTCCTTAAGGTATTGGACAATTAATTAACCTGATTTCAGTTCTTTTCTCATTTTAGCCCAGTTCTGTATTAATTGTGCTTGATCTTCTCTTCAGTTACAATTTTCCTATTCAGGAATGTGGTATATTCAGGTCTCTTTAACTTGGAAGAACCGGAACTATCGCAATAGTCCTATATGACAGAAAATATTTGCAATTTTCTTTCTTTTTTTTGTTTTCATTCTCTCTGTACTGTGCTGGAAGATTTCACTTTGAAGTTCTATCGTTGACAGGGTAAGAGGATCGACTATTGGGGCAAACAATAGGATGGATTTACTCTCACTTGTTACAAGTAGGGTGAACAACGATGGTGTCATTGGGCCTGAAGAGGACGTCCTTGGAGCAACTGAAGGGTTGCAGGAGGATGAGATTTCACGCACCTCACACAAAAGGGGCCTTGCACCTTTCACATTTATACCATTTGAAGAGGTATGCATGATTTTCCAAGTTTCACCTTACACTGTATTAAAAAGTTCTGTTTAAGAGCTGAATATCCATTTACCACGAATTTTGGGAGCTTCTCTTTTGGTACATGGAGAAAATGTTGTTTTTCGGGTACTCGTCGGTTTTTAGTTGAAGGGAGTAGTAATAGACCGGGAAAAGTTTCTGACTCTCGACAAGTGATCGGACTTGTTAAGTGAAGGCAGGCAATTGTGGTACATATCAGATAACCGAGGGAAAAAAACTTGCACAAGAAATTCTTTCTCCTTTTACAGTAAATTCCTTGGCATGACTTTTATGATGTATTTAAGTGTTTTTTTTTTTAATTGCGCAGGTGGAGACATCAATTTTGAATCTCCCTGTAGAAAAAATGGACTATTACTGTCCTGGCTAGAATCTACTTAAGATGATTTGTACATATATATATACACCTTTAGCTTGTGTAGTATAAAGTTGTCTTTAACAAATAGATTTACAATCTGGTGTTATATTTCACATTTGGAATGTATTGTGGAGCAAAAGTTAGGGTATTGGGTATTGGGTATTGGGTATTGGGTACTGGATACTGTAATTGATCATCTTGAATTTGATTCTAGGGAACATTTATAAAAGGCTCTGAACCTCAATCTTTGAGAAAATCATGGGCCAATGTTGAGCCTGTCTAAAGATTCCCATGAAAATTTCATTCAACCTCAACTGTGGAAAATAACTCTTAAATCTCCAGAAAAGCCACAGTATCTGATTGTAATGTTAGTGTCATTTCCATTTCCACAGTTAATTGGCACTATAGATAAGATACATTCTTTGCAAACTAAGACATTGAAATAGAAATAAAAAGATGGAATAATCAATTTTAAATTCTTTAAATTTTTTTTTGATATTTTTAAATTTAGGATTTAAGTTTTTTAAATTTTTAATTAAGTGATCAATTTTTTAAAAGTTTAATAATTTATTTCAAAACTTGAATTTTTAAAAAAAAATTGACATTAAATTAAAAAAGTTTTTAAAGGTTAGAAAATTTAAATATGTTATTTTTTAAATAGTTTTATTTACAAAATTGTAATTCTCGTCTATGATTAAAACGATTTTTGGGGGTTATGAACTTTCAAGAGGAACCAGTAACTACAGATTTATTGACCTTGGATCTCTCTAGATCTGACAGAAAAAAGAAAGTAAGGCGAGAAGAATATATAATGCCTAATCAATTTCAGAGTAGATGAGAAGTTTCCATAAGAAGATGATAACAAGTCTACAAGTTTATTCTGATATTTCTTAGGAAGTGAACTCAAAGTTGCACTGCGAACGTGAAGCGATAGGAGAAGAGAGAAATACGTCACATGCTTGACTTGGGGGGATCCTCAGAGTAGACTAGAGAACTCAAGGATGGATTCCGAGGAAGAAATGTGTCCTGCAATGGTAAGTTCAACATCAGTTTGAAGTTGAATAGTGCCCAAAATCAGCTTGGAAAGTCTGAATATATAAATGCGATTATGCAACAAACAACTTTTCTTAGAATCGGGGAAAAAAAAGGGCGATTATGTAGACTGCGCACAAGTATAAACAGGACATGCAATAACGTGTAGTTAAATCTCAACTAATGAAAAGGAAGAAGGACACCCTTATCCAGGTATATCAATTGAACCATTTTCGAACTACCCAAATGATATGTATCCACGAAATCCGCTACACAAAACAGATCAAGAATACCCATAATCAAGAAATTAGCAAAGCCAATTCAAAAAGAAAAAGACACCCAAAAATTAAAATTAAAAAGTTACGAGAAAAGGAAGAATAAACAGGAGAAGGGATGAAAAAAGGACTAACAGAGACATAAGAACAGGTTGGGATGACGGACAACGAGTGAGATTTGGCGTGATTGAAAGCTGCCAAACAGAGGTAAGAAGCCAAACCCAAGCCTCTCTTGGAGTGAGGGACATAGGTGTGTACTATGTCCATTACTTTGCCATCGTTTCTAAGAAAGTACTGTAAGTAAGCCTCCTTGTCTTCTGTCTGAAAGAGCCCTTGCTTTTCGTTCCATACTACCTTTGGTGCCTCTTTCGCTGTTCCGCTTTCTGAGGCCATCAGTATTGTGATGACTTTAATCGGCTGCCGCTGTATTTATAAGCAAACAAAGGTCAGGAATCAAGATTTGTGCCATCGGGCGGGTACTTCCTAGACACGTCAGCAACTGGGCTCATACGATGGTAATTCTATACGACATGGCAGTGATTGAGTCGAATGAAAGTTAGAATTAGGAATTGTGAGACACAGACATGGTCGCCCCTTGCTAGTAATCATCTTAGCAAATTCTATAACCAGACTGAAACAAGTTATGGCACCATTTGGTTACTTCAAAATTCAATTACTCTTTGACAGATCCATCCCAGCGGACGCATACTAATTAAGTTACAAAAAGACATGAACTGTGATTCAGCGTAGAATAAATATCCTTTGGCATTTGATTTGTGCAAGTTCTTAAAATTCGTACTTCGGTATGGTTTGATTGGTGATTGGATTTCAGTTCCACTCTTTTGGATACGGCTGTTAAAAAGGTCTTGGGACTCATTTCCAAATGATGATTCAATATCCTTCCATGCCATTAACACTTGTGCTCATAAGTACTTCATATCTATGAGACAGTAGTGGACATGGCAGGGGCTCAGGCTCAGGCTCAGCAATATTATCCGTTGCAGGTAATTTCTCACCTTTTTATTGTCCTTGAATCCGCTACAGAATTCAATCCACGAGACTATCACCTATTCTTCGTCATCAAACAGACAATCCCAATAGTGGTAGAATCAAAGACTATAAAGGGTAAAAATTCTGCAGGCACCAGAAGGCTGAAGCAATGCAATAGAGATGTGCTAATCCGGAAAGTGTGAAAATAAGCTGAAGCAATGCAATAGAGATGTGCTAAAGATCCGGAAAGTGTGAAAATAAGTGTCGTAATGCAATGGTTAATCGGGTAACTGGGGTACAACGGAAGGAGAGTCCTGATGGTTACGAGTAAAAGACTTGCGGTAGTTCCAATCAACGAAGTTTCACAAATATATTGTCCTTCAGCTCTTGGAAAACATAGGCCCACAGTCGCACAAACCACCTTAGTTCTTACTGCAGGTCCCAGTGTATCTCTGTTATGTTCCAGTGCTCCTCCAGCATTCAGTACCCCACCCCTCCAATCAATCCAACCATGTGATATCTACACATTTAAACTCTACTCGATTCACCATCTTAAGATTATTGAAACTTCTTCGAGAAATAACACAGGAGCTGAGAACCAATGCCCCCACAGAGATATAATACATCCTCATATGCGCCCAGCCATCTTCTTTTAGGTCAAACCCAACAGAGGATCATTGAAACATAACATATAAGCAAACAAGTAGAGAAAGATTGTTGTTTATAGTACAAAAGGATCTCATCCCTGTGAGATTTTAACAACTAAAGCAAAAGGAATCAATAAATCTAAGAAGAGTCTCAGCAGCTTAATTATACTCGAGCATTCCAATTCTTAATACAACATACTTGCAGCCTTTAATCTGCACGAGACTGGCCAGCTCGGGATGAGAGAATGATTCCCACAATGAGACCATAGAGAGCAAGTGCTTCAGCAAAGATAAGGATAAGAATCATACCCACGAACAGTTTTGGTTGCTGCGCATTGGCCCTGACAATAATTTATTTCAAAGAAGATGAGAACCAGTGGGTATATTGCACAGTGTATATGCCCAGAAATGGCATCTAATAGCCTCAGATATAGCATTCCCTTGTATAACTACACGTCCAGCAAAAAACATCAAAACCATTGTCACCTCAATCTCTAGAAAGTAAGATATTTCTGCTTATTATCAATACATTATCAGAAATTAACAATCATAAATTCAAGCACCCATCTCCATATCTATGTAACATCTCCTAACATGCATCTCTTGCTATGCGAGCAGAAGCACAAACACAAAAACATCTGACCAAATTGTTGATTAGAGGAAGTTCTCCAGTGAAAAATCAAACATGAACTCTGTAGATTCAACAACACAGCAAGATCGCAATTATTCATAAAGAAAGTAACGTCCTATAACAAAGAAAACAATTATCATCATAAACCATAGAAAGCTTTGGCTACAAGATTGCGCACAAGCAGCAAAAATAAAGCTTCCGACAATACCTGACACCTGCATCCCCGACGATCCCGATCGCCATTCCAGCAGACAAACCAGCAAGCCCACAAGCGAGACCAGAGGACAAATGAGCATAGCCATCAAAAAGATAATAAGATTTAGCCTTAGGATTAATACCAGTACTAATAATAACTGCTATAATCAACCCATAAATCCCCAAAACTCCCGCCATAACCACCGGAACTATCGACTTCATTACAAGCTCCGGTCTCATCACTCCCATCGAAGCCACTCCAACCCCACTCTTCGCCGTTCCATAAGCAGCACCCATGCCTTCAATAATAGAACAACAAGCGACCCACAATAAATCAACAAATGGGTATACAATAAAACATATAAATTTAGAATCTTGGAACGGGAAAATGGAAAAAGATCTTACAGGAGAAGACGAGAGCCGCGGCGGCTCCAAGGAAGCCGAAGAACGGAGCAGTCTCATCACCGCTGAAAGCAGACGCCATCGATTACTCAAAATAACGAGAAAGTGTAGTGATTTCGAGTCGGGTATGACTGTATGAGAAAAAAAATGGAGAAGAAATGAGATCAGATCGGAGAAAAGTTGTCTTAGATAGGAATAATTAATCGGTGGTTTTTCACGGCCCCCGTCGAAGAAGCTTGTTGACTACGAATTTACTGGTGAGCCCCTAGTTTGTTGGTTTTCTGTTTTTATCAAGGGCGATCATTGGGCTAGGCCAATAACTCTGGATCCAGATTTACCAAAAGAGAAAATTAGTATTTTTCATTTGCATTGTAAAATAATTACACAATTTTCTAAATACAATACTAGACGTAACAATTTCAAAACTAAATTCTTCTTCCCTTCTTCAAGAGAATGTGTTCCTATAATAGAAAGAAACATTTTTGATGTGTTTTTAAACCCGGATCGGTCCGACCGGTCCGACCGGTGACCGGTCGGTGGTCCGGTCCGGTTTATTCTTCAAAATCGATTATAAATTGACCCAGTTTGAACTGATCAAAATCGGTCAAATGACCGGTCGGACCGGTCCAGTCCGATTGGTTCAACAATTATTTTTTATTTTATTTTATTTTTTTATTTTTTGAATTTTTTAAATATTATTAATATTATATATAATTAAATATAATTATTGCATAATTATTACGTCACACCGGTTAGACCGGTGGTTGAACCGGTCGAACCGGTAAAATCGGTGACTAATAAGACTACCGGTTCGATTACCGATCCGAATTTCAGAACATAGGTTTTGAACAGGAGAGTGTTCAAATTCTGGTAAGAAACATGTGTTCAGGGATTTTTATATACATTTGATGTACAAAAGATTTAAGATAAATTGGTAAGAATCGTAATAGAGAATTTGTAAGTAAGAACGTGGTTCGAGTTCGAATTTACCGACGTGATAAGAAAGGTCGTGCCTCCTTTTCTTACAAGTACAATACTTTCTGAAAAGACGGGAGTAACCCACCGGCCTACACTTTTACTTCAATCGACTCTGACTTCGAATTGACGGAGCGAGACGGAGGAGAGATGGGTGACTCCAAAGTGGAGACTATCTCGAGACTGGCTCAGTGGAGGATCGACAACTTTGGTCCGTGTACCTATAGAAAGTCTGATCCTTTCAGGGTCGGAATCTGGAACTGGTAATCAACTACTTCGTTTGTAGTTTTTTCTTTTTTTGGAGTTTTCACTATGGGGTTTTGTTAATTGGATTGATTTTGTGTTGTGGGTTGTGTTTAGGCACTTCTCGATAGAGAAGAATCGGTATTCCTATGTTCGTTTGTTCCCAGAGCCTTCTCGTGTGTCCAAAGAACAGCCGCCTATTGCCCGATTCGTTCTTCGAGTCTCCAATATCGGAGGTCAACGTCGACCGTTCTACATCTCTCCGGGTGCGTTTTATTTTGGTTTTTCAGTTTAATCTGTAAGAATTCTACTCACAAAAGAGGCCTTTTTGGGAGAAAGTTGTTGCGTTTGAGGTTCTTCTCTGCAAGTTCCCCTTTTGAAGAGAGTTTCGTTAGTTGTATGTTCTGATGTGTGTGATACATATAACATATTGCCTGCATTCAACTTCTAAGCTGCTCATTCGCTGAAACATGGCGTTTATTTAACTGGTTTTGTTCAAAGTTGGTTTTTTTTTTAATTTTGAAAATCAAAATGCTTGCGTAGTGTTTTTTGTTGTAGTAGCTCCCTTCTTTCTCTTGATAAATCTGTGTATGTATTGGAATGTCAGTCAATATGAAATATTGTCTTTCAACTTGTACTTGCTCCATGTTTCAGTTCACGAGAGATTGCTCCGCACTTATGAGGACTTTTGCTGGCCTGTCGATTCTGCCTTCCATGGTCGTGTCATTATTGATGTTGAGTTTCTAGATCTCAAGATCTGTCCTTTAAATGTAAGCAATTGTTATTCTATGTTTTCTAAAGCGATGATGGTATTGTGTTGATCTGCAAAAACTTACGTGCTGTTGATACAATGCTACCACATCTAGTAGTAGTCTAAGAAGCACGGACACGGACACGGGACACACCAACTTCTAAAATTTAGTAGACACGGACACAGCATATATATATATTATAAAATTTAGAATTAAGAAAAAATTCAGAATTCATAATATAATATTTATTGATTGATGTATTTCAAAACTTCCAACATGTAGTTCATACATATTTGGTACTTTATAAGTCTCTCTTAAAAAATATGGAGCATATATTCTATATAATATATATTCCATTAAACAATGTCCGAGCAGTTTCCAAACGTGTCTGAGCTGTGTCCACCGCGTGTCAGTGAGTGTCTGACACGGACACGTGTCCGACACGCAGACACGGCTCTATTTTGCCGTGTCCGTGCTACATAGGTAGTAGTGTTTGTCTGGTGGAAGAGTATGGAAATTTGAGAAAATCACTGTTAATTTTGTGCTTTGCTTAAAGTTTTTTTTTTCTTTTAATAACCCCTTCGTAAACTCAGGGTGGCGAAGCCAGTTCTATATGGCCAAGTGAAATGCCAATGCAGTCTTTATCAACTCAAACAACACTTCGATGTCTTTCCCGTATGCTAAATGAGGCCATTCATGCAGATGTTACCATCAACACTGCTGATGGCACTCTGAGAGCTCATAAGGCAGTTCTTTCTGCGAGTTCACCTGTTTTTCAGAGCATGTTCCACCACAATCTGATGGAAAAAGAGTCATCCACAATCTACATACAAGATATGTCAATGGAGTCGTGCACGGCACTTCTAACCTACTTGTATGGAAACATTACGCAAGAGGACTTCTGGAAGCATCGGCTGGCCTTGCTTGGGGCTGCAAACAAGTATGCCATAGCTGACCTTAAAGATGCTTGTGAGGAAAGCCTGATGGAAGACATCAATTCAACGAATGTCCTTGAGAGGTTGCAAGAGGCCTGGCTTTACCAGTTGAGCAAGCTCAAGAAAGGGTGCTTGACATACTTGCTTGATTTTGGCAAAATATATGACGTTAGAGAGGAATTAGATAACTTTTTGAGGCATGCAGACAGGGAATTGATGGTTGAAATGTTTCAAGAGGTGCTTACAGCTTGGAAACTTGTGTAAGATAAGTAAAGAGTTCTTAGTTTGGAAGTGCTTTCCCCTGGGACATACAAATAGTGAAGCTCCTTTACGTTATTTTACCTATGTTATGTTTTAACCCTCCAGTGGAACGATTGGCTCTGTAGATGATGTAGAGTTGAAGTAATCCTTTGTGAAATAGCAATATTGGAAAGCTTCATTCTGGGTTTAAATACTATCTGATGATAAGCAATTTGGAATGGATTCAAGTTCTCACCTACAATGTGATGTGAGTGTCACGACTAGTTTTGTTTGGTATAGTATAACCATTTTACGCATATGACACGTATGGATTTCGACTTCGGACTGCGGCGATTGAGGAGGGACCCTTGCTTTCTTCTGAATTGTTAAGTTTTGTATTTCCCATATCATATATAGGAGAGAGTCTTTTTTATATCAGAATTTAATAAGTAACAGATCCCAAAAAAGTATAACTCTAATTTTTAATAAATAATTTATATGAATTAATAGAAATATTTAACTTTAATGAAGATTTACAATTAATAAGTCAATTATATTTTAAAGACATGATTTTTTTTTACATTTTAACTAGAATTAAATGTTCACATTTGATTCATTATTTAAGAAGTGGCAAATCATTTTTGGTTTTCCTAATAAATAAATTTATATTAACTTTAATGTTAATTTACAACTAGTAGTATTATGTTTTTTTTAATATCATATTTAAATGAAGTATGATTCTTTATTTTATTTTTATTTAAAAAAATTTAACCAATAATAAATATTTTTATTTGGTTAGATAAATTCAAAACTAATGCGATTATATCAATATCAAAATATTTAATGCTAAAATAACTTAAATCAATTTTATTTATATTTATTTATTCAAATATTTAATATTGCATGTGCACAGAAGAGAATTTAATATTTGTGTTGGTTTATACTAGATGACTATTAATTTTTCATTTCTTTTATTAATTATATATTGTTAATTCAGTTCCTTACTTTTCGGAAGATGTATTTTGGAAAAAGTTGAATATATGAAAAGGTAATAATTTTAATTTACAATTTATTAGTTTTATTTGAAATTACCATTAATATTTTAAAACGTATATATAAATGATGCATTTACTTAATACACGATTATAATGTTTATAATAAGTTAGATTTTATTATTAAAACAATTTTATTCATACTTACAAAATTAACTTTAATTTAATTATATTTGTTGAAGGATTCAATAGATGTTTTAGTGATAACAAAATATAATTACTACTAATGAGTAAGCATCTTTGGAATTATCAAGTAGTTAAGTGAAGTATTTTGAGTTGTAAAATTTGGCTGGGCATTACATTATTATACTTAAGCCTAGGCAGCCCAGGCACGAGGCCATAAATTTTCAAAAAATAAGGTCAAGGCCTGATTTACCCAAGCTAGACTCGAGCTTTATTGTCATCTCTAATTATACTTGGGGGTGATTCAAGTGAAATTGAGATATCTCTTCACTTTAGAAGAAAATTATAAAAGGGTTTCTCTATATCAAGAACGATTACACAAATATTATGCTTCAACTTGAAATAAGAGTTATAATAAAATTATAAGAAGAGTATTAGAAGTTGATGTAAGAAAGGTTTGTTTGTCTAATCACTATAAATCACTTTGCATTCTCTTTTTCTTATCCTCTTTAAATTATTATTTAATAGTTTAATTGATTTATATTAAAAATCCTTTTATTCATACATACGTATACATACATACATACATACATATATATACATATGAATGTATATTGTTGTTAAATTAAGTTTATTGATTAGAAAAATCTTGACTTTTATAAACACGTAATTTAGCCCCTTCTTAAATGTTCCTAAGAACTAACACGCAATATCAGAACATGCCTATCAAGCTAGCAATTATGATGAAATCATATAGTAAAGATCAAGACGACATATTTAGGAGCATCATCATCATCATATTCAACCAAAAAAGGCAGAGCATTAGTTGAGCATTTTTCTTTGATGATAAAGATTACCTATATTGAAAAAATAGGAGAATGTAACACTAAAAAAATCTCGATACTTTTTGGGTCGTGAATAGTATATCCCAAGGTGAATAGTGACACTTGGGATCCAAACTGTATTTTATTTTATTTGGCATCGGATAATATTATTCAAGGATAGCCCGATGATCAAATTAGAGCTCAAAATAAGTTTGTTTTGAGGGTTTGATCAAAAGTTGACTAGTAGTCAAAGTTTGACTCGAGAAAGGGTGAAAGTAAAATCCAAAATATTAATGAAAATAAATGATATTAATTAAGGTCTTTATGTGGCGTTGATATTTTTTATGGGTATTTTTTTATTAAGAAGAACAAAAAATGGAATAAAAGTTAAAATTAATTTTAGATCTTTACACAAAGAAAAAGGGAAAAAGTTATTAAGGAACTACATGACATAAATTGCCACCTAACACTCTTTTCTTCACTAAAGATAGCTTAGAACAAGCCTTCTCCTTTCTTCTCCATTTTTCTTTCATTTTTAAGCAACTTTCTTTATTTTTAACCCCCAAATCACCTATTAAACAGTAAATCATCGACCTATGATCCCTAAACTCACCATATTCACAAAAAAATTTGGGAAAAGATGAAGAAAAGGTATATGGGTGTTCTTGATGAATAGTACGCAAAAAATTTATAAGGTAAGTTAATAGAGTTTTGATTATTTTTAGTACATGATTTTGGTGTAGTTTCATGCATTGATGAATAAAATGCATGAAATTGAATGTTTATGCAATATTATGAGGATAAGGAAGAGGAATTAAAGGAGAGAGAGAAAGATAAAGAGAAGGAATAAGGAATTGATGGTGAAATTTAAGTTGATGGAAGCTTGATTTGAAGAATTGGACATCAATTTGGTGTGTGTTCTTGCAATTCTATTTTTCCCTAAAAGTTGTGTATTGGGTAATTTTTTATTGTTGAGATAAAATTGGGTGTTCATGAAATTGTTGTTAAAAATATTTAATTAGAATGTAAATGAAGAAGTATATGTGATTAATTTGGATTTTGGACTTATAATTTGTATTTTCCCCAATTTGCATACATTATGTTTGAATTGAGAAACTTGATATACATGTTATTTTTGACTATTTGGTGAGATAAATTTGTTTTGGATGTTGTATGAACTAAATTAAAACCAATAACGGAAGAAAAAAATGACATTAAGAAATGACATTTGCTTTGGTTGAATATGAAATAGCTTGAATTGGCTATTATGTGTGTTTATTATTAAATTTCAATAGAATTTAATTAGATTTGCCCCTAGTAAAATAGATAGGAATGTGATAAGGTTAGCATGCCAATTAGGGAGTTAGCAGTACTGCATCATGATATGTGTTACTAGACTGTGTGGCTCTGAGAGTTTGGTTCCGATGTAAGATATTTGATTTGTATTATGAACTGCATGGCTCTGAGAGCTTAGTTCCAATATGAATGTATATATAAAGAAATGGACTGTATGGTTCTAAGAACCCAATCTTGTATTTTAAAGTCCCACTTATTCAGTTCGGTGATGCAATTCCGTTGGATTTTACTTTGGGGCAATTACAAAAAATAGATAAATGCATGATCAATAATTAAAAAACTTCAAATGATAGTAGTAATTGAATGTACAATTTATTAATCATTGTATAATTAGATATGAATTATTATAATAGATACATGCTTGTATTTCATAAATTGATTTTAAATATCTATTTATGCTTAGAAATAAACGAAGATATTTATATTTGAAAAATATTATATATTATGCATGTTATTGTGGAATGAATTAAATTGAATAAGAAATATAATTATTTGAACATCATTAAGCCTATAGCTTAGCGTGTAAATTTTCCTTCCACGCATAATTTTTCAAGATAATTAGAAAAAAAAACTATGGTGGATCTACTACAAGACAAGAGTCACGTAAATAATCTCGAAAGGCTTTGAGGTAAATATACTATAAAAATGTTGTTTTGTTTTTGGTTATGACAATATATATATAAAAGTGAAGGATTGCATAATTTTATTGTGAATTATATATGAATGTTATATAAAATTTGGTTTAGATAAGTTGAAACATTTTGAAAGATGGGTAAATTATTTTGTCAAAGAGTTTGATATGGAGATGGATAGTTGAGTAGTTTGCACGACAAGTGTATTGAAGTTTCTTACAGGAAGTTTTGAGTAAATATAGAGGAAACTTTGTCTTTATAAAGTGAATAGTAATTGATAAAATAATGAGTTTTTAAATAAAAAATGTCGTAGTTTGAAGTATTATATATTTAAGAATATGGTAACATTCCGTATGCCGATTCTATTATCGGGTATGAGGTATTACAATGGTGGATGAGAACATGATAGACTCAGATGATGACAGTGGTGGATCATACTTTCTCTCTATTTGCACTTTTTTGCTAGAAAGATTTCTTCTTATTTTTTTAGCATATTCTTATTTTTTTGGAATATTATTAAGATTAGAGTCTACCAATTATTCTTTTTACTAGTAAATAAAAAATCCATAAAATCAAACTGAAAATTAATTTAATCATGTTTAAGATAATCCTTCCATGTCGAGAATAGGGGTAGCAATCTTTTCTAATCTTCCATTGAGACTGGTGTCTGTGGTCCTCAGCTTTTTTGTACCATGGCAATGCCAGACTGGAGAAATTAAAACGGAAGAAATTATTTTATTTTCAAAATTCATTTCATTGAGTTTTGAATAAATTATAATATTTTTTGAATAATTTTAAAAATAATAATTTCGAATTTAATTAATTTAAAAAGTAACCTACAAGTCGATCAAATATTCAAATTAAATTAATTTAATCTGAATTTAAGCTTTTTAAATCATTTTTAATTGAATTGAATTTTTATTATTATTTCTACTTTCAAAAGAGTTAAACTTTTATGCAATCTCGAGGCAAGTCGATGCCATCAATCTTAAATAAAAAGTTTTCTTTTGAATTTTTAAAAATTAAAAAATATATTTAACCTCATTAAATCCGATCAAGCTTTGTGCATGACCCTGATATAGAATTTCGGCCAAGCTCAGACCCGACCCTTACCATTGCTATAATACACAAACCATCCATCAATTGCCCACACTTATTAGATCTATTAACTATATTTCCCCAGATTTGGGAAAGAAATTTAAAGAGTCCAAATTTGTTGGAACGCACATGTGCTTATTCCAAAACAAGTATAAGGAACTGGGAAACAAAGCAGTATAGCTGATATAGCTTTATGAAGCAAATAACTGATGCAGAATCTTAAAAGCTTCTCGTAGAGTACGATAGCAGGCAGGTCTAACAACGTATAAGCTTTGCTTAATACAACATGGGAACATCTGGTAAGATCTGTTTATTCACCATCCCATAGTTCTTCCACGGTCTTGTATGAACCATATTTCTCGTTCACAAAGAAAGTTCCTTTAACGAGTCTCTCCTGCAATGTTTATATGTATAGGATCAGTCAGTAGTCGGATCACGAAATAAGTACCAGGATACTCAGTAAAGATGACAATGGACTAAGTCGGGTTCGCTTGCAAGTTTGCCATCCCTAATTACTTGCGGGTTAATCTCCTGTATACCCAACAAACACCAAATCATCAGAGTAGTGAAATAGGGGTACTTGCCTGCTCAATTTCAGAGAACTTGGCAAACAAGTCCTCAGGAATAGACCAGTCGAAAACGTCAAAGTTCTGCTTGATCCTTGTCTCGTTGGTGCTCTTTGGCAGAACACTGTGTCCCATTTGAAGCCCCCAACGGAGAGCAACTTGTGCAGGAGACTTCCCTAGTTTCTCAGCCACCATGTTGAGTATAGGATTCTTCAGAACCTCAGTCTTAATACTTCCTGTACCAGGAGACTCTAATGGTGAATACCCCTGCATTTAGCACAAAACCCACATAAGAGTCCAAATGATCATGAACATGCCAATGAAAACAAAATGTGGAAACAAAAAGAGTTGCATCAATGTCACACTTACAGTTATGTGAATTGCCTTGGATTTACAAAACTCGTGAAGCTTTGGTTGTTGCCATACAGGGTGACATTCCACTTGGTTAACAACACGAGGCACCTGAGCAATTTCTAAGAGGTCTCTGAGCTTTTTCGAAGAGAAATTACTGACTCCGATAGCTCGAGCCTTGCCAGAATCATAAACTGCCTCCATTGCTTTCCATGTACTAGGTATGTCAGGAATTGTTAGATTTTCAGTCTTAAATTCAGGTGCCTTCATTCTCACAGGCCAGTGTATCTACAAAAAGAGATTTAAGTTACAGACAAGAAACTTCTTCTTTTACATTGTAAATCCCAGAAACTGAGATAAGCATTACCAAATACAGATCTAAGTAGTCAAGTTGTAAGTCCTGTAGAGTTCTATCTAATGCCTTTGGCACATCTTCTGGTGCATGATCAGAATTCCTGCAGACAGTAAAATCAGGGTTCTAGTTCCAAAATTTTTCCTGATAATGTTAAATTAGAAACAGAACACGCCTTACCAGAGCTTCGAAGTGATAAATAACTCCTCACGTTTCACAACACCATCATCAAACAGCTTCTTCAACACGCGACCAATCTACAACACCAACCATAAAAATTGATTCTTGAACTGACGATATATGCTTAATAAAGAAGAGGTTAGCAGAATCATCACCTCCTTCTCGTTTGCGTAAGCTCGTGCACAATCAATGTGTCTATATCCAACCTGCATCAAGCACGAGCCCGTTAAAACTCAGTGATCATAACAACATAAGTATACAGAAAACGGAAGAGACAACGTGAATAACATCAAACAACAAACCTTGACAGCGGTGGCAACGGCTTCTCCAACAACGCCGGGTGCGGCCTGCCAAGTTCCAAGACCAACGGAAGGAATTTTGGCTCCGGTGTTAAGTTCGAAGAACCTGAGGGATTGCGCCATTTTTGCCCAGAAACCAAACACAAAGTTCACTTCCTCTAGATCTGGTTCACTTCCTCTAGATCTGGTCAATTCCTGTAGATCTGGTTCACTTCCTCTAGATTTGGTCACTTCCTGACCAGATCTGGTTCACTTCCTCCTGACCAGATCTGGTTCATTTCCTCTAGATCTATTTAACACTAGTTTAAAGGAAAGAGAGAGTAACGTTTTGTTGGAGTGAAATGCAGAATGAGTGTAGGATTCTTAAGAAGCTCGGTCTTAATACTTCCTGTACCAGGAGACCCTAATGGTGAATACCCCTGCATTTTGCACAAAACCCACATAAGAGTCCAAATGATCATGAACATGC
>JAOTIZ010000002.1:6937483-6954438 GCA_027123425.1 Erythroxylum panamense | reverse complement strand
AAAACGTTTCCAATTCAACCATTCAAACCCCATTAGTCCATAATTCACAGAACACATCATAATCACAAACAAATGCCAGGAATGTCATACATGCATGTACCTACGCGTGCACGTGCCAAATGACTCATTCCTCTAAAATTTGAGGCCAAAAGAATGCTCATTTTACTATATGCAATGCAACAATCTAGCATGTCCCAATTTACTAATATAACCTTCCCATCGGTGATGGGATGTTACAGGTCCTTAGTTCTTCTCAAGTACTTAAGGATGGTTTTAACCACTTTCTAATGTTCCTCACCTGGGTTACCTTGATACTTGCTTCCTAGCGAGTAGGCTACATCAGGTCTTGTACATGTCATGGTATACATGATAACTCCCACTGCACTGGCATATGGGACCCTACTCATGCTCTCTCTTTCTTTTAGGGTTTTAGGACAATCCTTCTTACTAAGAGAAATTTCAGTGCCTATCGGTAAATAACCTTTTCTGGAATTTTTCATGTGATACCTTTTTAAGATAGTATCAATGTACATGGATTAGGAAAGTCCTAGCAGCTTCCTTGATCTATCTCTATAGATATTAATTCCAAGAATGCAAGCTACTTCTCCCAAATCCTTCATGGAGAACTATTCAGATAATCAAATCTTTGTCTTTTGCATGGCTAGTACATCATTTCCTATTAGCAATATTTCATCTACATATAGCACTAGGAAAATAACTATCCTCCCATTAACCTTTTTGTACACATATGGCTCTTCTTCGCATCTAACAAAATCAAACTTTGCGATTGTTATATTGAAGCGAATATTCTAACTTCGTGAAGCGTGCTTCAATCTATAAATGTATCTTTATAGCTTACATATGTTATTAGGAGCAGATGGCAATGTGAAACCTTCAGGTTGAGTCTTGTACGCATCTTCCTGGAGCTCTCCATTAAGAAATGTTGTTTTCACATCTATTTGTCATATCTCTTAATCATAATATGCAGTTATAACAAGTAGAATTCGAATAGATTTGAGCATTGCCACAGGGGAAAAATTTTCATCATAATCAGTACCTTCCTTTTGATTACATCCCTTGGCAACAAGACATGCTTTGTAGGTTTCAACCTTCCCGTATGTTCCATTTTTTTCTTAAATACCTATTTACATCCTACAAGTTTTATATCCTTCGAGGGATCAACCAAAGTCCATACTTTGTTAATTCTCATGGATTCTAACTTGGATTCCATGGCCTTAAACCACTTCTCACAATCTAGACTTGCCATAGCCTCTTCATAAGTCTTAAGGTCATCATTAATATATGGGATATCATCAATATGATTATCCTCGTCACCTTGCACCATTAAGTTTAATCTATCTAGTGCATAACGATCCCTAGTAGACCTTCTAAGAGACTCATATTTAATAGGTTCTTCCTTTACTTGATCTTGTTGTTACACTGGTTCTTGGACAGTTTCATTAACTAGTCCATTCTCCTTAACAATTGAGGCTGGTACCCTATGTGTTAATTTCAAGACATCAAGTAAAGGCTTCTCAACATGCATCTGATGCTCTTGAGCTTGTGTTGATTCGTCAAAATCTTGAATTTGATTAAGATCTATTTCTACACCATGACTTCCTCCGTTAAGGAACTCCCTTTCAAAAAAGGTTGCGTTTATGGCCACAAACACTTTGTATTTAAAAAGGTGATCATAGTTTCCTTGGGATAGCCAATAAATCTACACTTATCAGACCTCGCTTCAAGCTTATCTGGAAATAATCTCTTGACATAAGCTAGACAACCCCAAACTTTCAAATGTTTTAGGTTAAGCTTACGTTCTTTCCACATCTCATATGGAGTTTTAGTGACTTCTTTAGTGGGAACTTTGTTTAATAAATAGGTAGCAGCTTCTAAATCATATCCCTATAGGAAGATCGATGAACCCCATCATAGATTTCACCATATCCAATAAAGTTTGATTTCTCGTTTCTAAAACACCATTGTGTTATGGTGTTCCGAAGAACTCCACTGAGACAATATTCCATCTTGCCTTAGATAATTAACAAAATCACCACTAAGATACTCACAGCTAAGGTCAGATCTTAGTGCCTTTATACTTTTACCAGTTTGTTTTTCAACTTCACTAATGATTCAGACTTGTGTTTCATTAGATACACAAATCCTTATCTTGACATATCATCAATGAAGGTGATACAATAAGAATACCCACCTTAAGCTTAAACTTTCATAGACCCATATACATCAGTATGTATATGTATAAGTCCTAAAGGTTCACTAGCTCTCTCTCTAGTTCTAATAAAATGAGATTTAGTCATTTTGCCTTTGAGACAAGACTCACAAGTGTCATATGATCCATAATCATATTGACTAAGGCATCCTTCCTGGTGCAACTTGTTTATTCTTTTCTCACCAATATTACCAAATCCACAATGCCAAAGGTAAGTTTGATTTGCTTGATTATCTCTCTTCCTTTTTTGACTAGAAACATTCATAATTGGATAAACAACTATTTCAGGTAAGACATAAAGACCATATTGTAAATAACCACTTACATATCATTCATCACCATGAAATATATTACAATGGTTATTCTTAAAGATTGTACGAAATACATGCTTGTCTAATGATGAAATGGAAACAATATTCGAAACAAATTTAGGAACATAATAACAATCTTCCAATAATAAAGTCTTTCCCATAGCCATAACAAGGGAAATAGTTCCTACAACTAGGGCAGCAACACTTGCTCCATTCTTAACTTATAGCTTTACTTCTCCCTTCTTCAGTCTCCTACTGATCCTTGACCTGCAATATATTGCAGATGTTAAAGTTACTACTAGTATCTAATACCCATTTATTAGAATCAATAGTAGTTAAAGAAATCATGAAAACATTTTTCATAAATTTCCGACCTTGTTTCTTGCCTTTCAAAGTAGGCAAATACTCTGGGCAGTTTCTCTTCCATTGTCTCTTCTTTGTACAAAAGAAACATTCAGCATCCTTTTGGTCAACTTTCTTCTCCTTACCCTTGGATTTGTTCCAAACACCCTTGGGCACAAGATGATTTTTTTTGGGCTTTTTCTTGCCCTTCCACTTACTCTTAGAAGAGTTACTAACCAGGTTCACAGACCCTGACACTTTCACCTTCTAAGACGATGTTACTTGATTTTCATAATCAATCAACAAGTTGAGCATTTCATGAAAATCACAGTCCATCTTGTTTATGTTAAAATTAACAATGAATGGTGAAAAAATATCAGTAAGAGACTGTAAGATCAAATCTTGTGACATGTCTTTCCTTAGTGAACACATTAACGTCTCAGGTTGTTCTATAAGATCAATCATCTTAAGAACATAGGGTCTCATAGGAGATTTGGGCTTCAATTCAGCCTTGAATAGGGAGTTAGATAACTAGTATCTATTTGTGACCTATACATCTTCTTAAGATGCTCAATGATCTATGGAGGATTCATACCTTCATGCTGCCTTTGGAGTTCAGAACTCATTGATGCCAGAATAATACATTGGCATTAGTACTTATTGTACTTATGCATTCAATGCATTAGTTTCATCAATTAACTCAGGAGGCGTTTCCTTCATGGGTTTATCGATCACATCAATAAGTTTTTCATACATGAGAACAATTCTCAGATTGCGGTACTAATCATCAAAATTGTTACCCGCTAGCTTGTTAGCATCAAGAATACTTTGCAGTGATATAGTAGACATTTTAATAAATCTAATACAAAGAAAACACCAAAATAAGAACACAATCATATATCATTAAGACATGGACTTTTATCTAAATGATATAAAATCTTTAAAACATGAATGAGCCCCTTGGTTGTCAAGTCATTACTCTTGCATAATTCAAGAGTGATAAATTTCCTATTTTATCATATAAAATTTATAGTAAGTTCAATACTATATAGTCCCCTAGTTGCCAGGTCATTCCTATTAGTATAGTCTATTTTATCCACCCAAGTGACAGAGAATTAATTAATATTATACTCCCTAGGTAGTCTAGGCCAAAAATATAAAATTAAGTAATTTTTCCTCACAGATGCATCATATGCAATAGAAAATACTATTTATCCTTGAACTACAAATCACCTAGTTATCAGGTCATTTCTTGTAAACAAAAATAAATATTATTATCTTCTTGGGTGGAAAATTCCTTTTGATAAATATCATATATTATATCAAAATAAACTCAATAATTTTAAAAGGTCAAAATTCCATGTTATTAAAACAATTTTAATAACACTAGTGATCATATCACATTTTCAGACAACATTCGTACAAGAAACTTTGAATGTAATGAACATTTATCGATCTAATTTCATAAACAGATAAATAGTTGGACTATATGGGTAAAATCCATAAAACCAAATTGTAAAGCATCTGTCAAATGCTTTTCCCAGGTGCTTGTAATAAATTTACCGTGCACATCTACCCAAATGCTTTTTAAAACATTTTTTATTTTCAAACTATACATTCTCTGTCAAAAGTTTCTATGCGTACAACATCTTGAATTTGTCTTTAATGGGTTTTCCATAAAATCACAACATCTGTCAAGGCTTTTAACCAAAAGCTTTTAAACAACTTTTGCATCAAAAGATTTAGTCTTTTTTATGTGAAACCAATTTCACAGTGGAGCTTTTAACCATTGGTCTCTGTTATGTAACATGTATTACTTACGAAGAGAGTTTTCCATTCTCTCATTTTAATAATATTTATATGCTTAAAATACATGAATTGAAGTGTCTGTTTTGGTGGAACCAATTTCAAAATAAAGCCAAGATTCTCATACATATTAAATGAACAATTTTCATGTGTTAAAACAAAAAACACAACAAAATACGCAAATCATTGGTCATTTTTCAAGTACGACGTGAACGCAAAACTTGCTATGATACCAATTAAAGGATCGCATATGTAGCGAAAATAAAAAAATGCAACCTTATATTCATCTATTACGTTTAACAAACATATTAATAGTAAAGATAGGTAAAAATAAATACCTGGAATTTATGAGGAATAATCGATACTAAATTTCGAAAATACGAAGTCTCTATACACTCTACACCGAGAAATACTTCCTGCTTTCAATACTTGATATGACTATGGTTAAATTTGAAGAACCCTTTCTTTAATAATGGAGAAAACAATTTTATCTTTTTCTTTGGTTTATTTTCATGTACATAAAAATGAAAATGCTAAGAGTATGTCTATATATCACTCTTCTCTTCCTTGTTATCTTTCATGTACTAAAAACGAAAACAAATGAAAGAGTATCACTATTTCTCTTCGTTTTTTCATGCATGTGCTGAATAGAATGAAAATGAAGATAAAAACATATATATATTCACGCTATCTTCTTTTTGTAAGTTATTAATGTTTATTGTTTTTCAAAACTTGAAAAACACCTTACAATCACGTCATTTCGTTTTGGTTAAATATATAACCAAAACATAACCACCATATGTAAGGTCATCTAACGCCTTTCTTTGCCATTTTGATTTTTTAAATAATAATTATTATTTAAAAAATGAAATAAAATAAAACTATTTTATTTTATTCATTTATTGTGTACAAAAGAATTTTCAATATTAATTATATTTTCTGTGCAAGCAAAAAATAATAATATGCCAAATAGATTGTTTAATAAATTATCTCATAATAAATTAAAAAATCATAAACAGGAAATATTACACTCGTAAGTGTGTGACCACATAGATTCATCACTAAACCGGTAGTAATTAATTCAATTAATTACTAATCAAGGTTGGCGTCTAAGAACACTCCTCAACAACCGGATAACATAAAGTAATAACCTTACAAAGACGGAACCTAGTTAAGGATAATGGATTATTACCTTCCATCATTACAACTCCGGATTATCCTAAGGTATGGTTTAACTGTCAAACCCTATTAGATAACCAACTATGCTACATGTCGATCATTAATGATTGGTGAATGACTTAGAAAACTTCTTTTCTTCACTCATTTAATCGCCCTGGCCAAGGTCTTGAAACAACCATTAAGATCAATGACAACATAAAGCTCAAACTCATTACCTAGAGTCAACGGATCTCATCTTGACTCACCACTAATCAGATAGGTACTTAATTATATCCAATGATCATTCAACTAGCATTGTTACATACTAGGTGTCCAACATCAAAACATAATAAGTCACCTATTGATTACTATAATGATATCAGGTCAAAGGAAAAATACACATTTAAATACTTATGAAAATATCCCATTTGACAATTCATAGGTAATATTAACCATAGGGAATTCTCAGTTTGGTCAGTTCAATGATTATATCTTCATATGCATCATCTATATATGTAACTTAGTAAATGAGATCTACTAATATCCATCCAATAGATACCATTACATATATATTGATCTAACCGGATCATTAAAGTCTTTATTTGATGGTCCTATGATCAATAACACTTTTAGATTAAATCCTCATTATCATAATCTCCATTATGATGGCAAGTGTATAAATTTAATCAAGGACTTGTCATATTAGAATAAAAACAATAAACATAATATGATAATATAATCATTTGCTATGTTATTAAACAAAGTTAATAATCACAAAACAAAGAATGTTCAATCTATTACATAATGATTGGGTCATAGGCATAATTCCTGCATACCAGTGGTCAAAGTTTGATCTGAGAATGGGTGAAAGTCAAACCCAAAAATATTAATGAAAATAATGATATTAATTAAGGTCTTTATGTAAGATTGATATTTTTCTTATGGGTATTTTTATTGAAAAAAAGAAGGAATAGATTAAAAGATAAAATTAATTTTGAAAAAGAAAGAATTGGAAAATTTTTAATGAGGGACCACTTGACATTTTTTGTCAACTTACCATTCTCTTCTTCTCCAAAACATTACCGAGAATACCTCCCTCCTTTATTCTCCATTTTTCTTTCTTTTCTTTCATTTTCAAGCCAACTTTATTTAATTTTAACCCCAAATTACCTATTAAACACTAAGTCATCAACCTAGGGTCCCTAAACTAACCATATCAACAAAAAAAATTTGGAAAAGATGAACAAAACGTATATGGGTGTTCTTGATGAATAGTACCTGAAAATTTTTAAGGTGAGTTAATGGAGTTTTAAATTTTTTTTAGTACATGATTTTGGTATAGTTGCATGCATTGATGAATGAAATGCATGAAATTGAATTTGTTATGCAATATTATGAAGATAAAGAAGAAGAATTGAAGGAAAGAGAGAGAGAAAGAGAAAGAGAAAGAATAAGGAATTTATGATGAAATCGAAGTTTATGGAAGTTTAATTTGAAGATTTGGATATCAATTTGGTATGTGTTCTTGCAATTCTACTTTTTCCTAAAAA
Source organism: Erythroxylum panamense (assembly GCA_027123425.1). NCBI lineage: Eukaryota > Viridiplantae > Streptophyta > Magnoliopsida > Malpighiales > Erythroxylaceae > Erythroxylum > Erythroxylum panamense. The sequence continues at coordinate 6,947,041 of JAOTIZ010000002.1, read as the reverse complement.
TTGTGTATTAGGAAATTTAGGGTTCTTGAGTAAAATTAGAGGTTTATGAAATTGTTGGTAAAATATTTAATTGGTTATTAAATAAAGTAGTATATGTGATTAATTGAGATTTTGGACTAATAATTTGTTCCCCAATTGGCATACATTATGTTTGAATTAAGAACTTTGATATACGTGTTATTTTTAGTTAATTGGTGAGATGAATATGTCTTGAATGTTTTTTTAATTAAATTAAAACCAATAATGAAAGAAAAAATAGAAATTTACTTTGGTCGAATATGAAATAGCTTGAATTCGATATTATGAGCTTTTATTAAGAAATTTCAATAGAATTTTATTAGATTTGCCCCAAGTAAAATAGATAGGAATTGGAGGAATGTGATAAGGTTGGCATGCCAATTAGGGAGTTAGTAGTACTACGTCATGATATATGTTACTGAACTGTATGGCTCTAAGAGTTCGGTTCCGGTGTAAGACATTTGATTTGTGGTATGAACTGCATGGCTCCGAGAGCTCAGTTCCAATATGAATGTATACAAAAAATGGATCGTATGGTCCTAAGAACTCGATCTTGCATTTTTAAAAATCTACTTATTCGATTCAGTGATGTAATTCTGTTGGATTTTACTTTGGGGATATTACAAAAAGTAAATAAATGCATGAATAATGATTAAAAAAACTTCAATTGAAAGTAGTAGTTGAATGTACAATTTATTGATCATTGTGTAATTGGATATTAATTATTAAAATAGATACATGCTTATATTTCATAACTTGATTTTAAATGCCTATTTATGCTTAAAAATAAATGAAGATATTTATATGTGAAAATATTATATATTATGCATGTTATGGTTGAATGAATTAAATTGAATGAGAAGTAGAATTGCTTAAACACCACTAAAGTTGGGCGAAATTTTTTTATTTTATTTATTTTTTATTTGATTGTTTATTTATGTTTAGAATTTAGTCACAATTTAGTAAGCATAAGTAGAAATTAGAATTTAGAATGAAAATGTTAGAATTAAGTTAGGGTATTATACTTAATGGACTATGGTGTTAAATGGATATTACATTAAATGAAGAGGGGCGTAATTGGAAGACAAATGAAGGGTAAAATTGGAAAATCAACCAAAAGTGTGGTCTTGAATAAAAGAAAGAAGAGAATCGTGAGAAGAGGGAAAGAAGAGAGAAAAATGTAGGAAAGAAAAAGAAAAATCATGGAAGCTAGGGAAAGAAGAGAAAAATCATAGAGGAAGAAAAGGGCAGAAGATTTGACTAAGTTTAGGGTAAGAATCTTCATCATTTCTTCTTGCTTGGTAGAAAATGAAAGGGATTAAAAAGAGAAATGGGTTTTGTGTTGGAAGAAAGAAGAGAACCCATTTGATTTTCATGGATTTCTAGACTAGGTTTTGGTTTTCTAATCTAGATAGGCTATGGGTATGTTAAGTTTAAGTTCAATTTTTGTTTATTTTATTTTTGTGATTATTGAAGTTTTATGACTTTACATTTGAATGTTGTGTTGAATGAATTTGGTTTGTGTTAGGAAACCAAGAACATCTTACCCAAGAGCAAGAGGAAAGGCACAATTGAATTGGATTTTTTATGTGAATTTAGGTGGGTAATATGTTTATATTGTTTAAATGGGAAAATTTCTTGCCTATATGTGTATGCTTAATTGCTTAACTGTGAATTGTTATGATTGCTAGAAAATGCATGATGCTTCATGATTATGTTATACCTTGAAAAAGATTATGACATTTTGTATTAATAAAATGAGGGAAACAACATAAAAAGCATGAAAGTATGATAAATTGAATTGAGCATGAATATTTGCTTGTGTTTGGGCAAGAGAAACCATTTCGTCAGTCATGTACACGTTGACCCAAAGCCTTCTCCCAGCTGCCCGCTTGTGACATATGAGATCCTAAGAACTGACTCATTTTGTTCATTGTGTAAATTTTGGTTTTACCATTTCGATCCATAGAACTCTCAAACCATTTGTTTGTGCATTTTATCTTTGATTTATCAAGTATGATACATTTGAATGTTATGTTTGACAACTAAATGTACATGTTATGTGTATATATATATATTTGATTTGTGTGGCTCGTTACCGATGACTAGAAGTAAATTAGTCACTGAGCTTTGTAGCTCAACCAATTATTTTCTCCTCAAGTACAGAATGAAATGATAGTTGATCCTTGCAAGGAATTTGGAAACTCTAAGATAGCTACATTTAGTAACTAAGTTAGTTCAATTACTTTTGGGTAGCTTTAGCAGCATATCGAACATGAGCATCCAATTGTATTTTTGTATTAAGCTAATGATGTAGTGTTGATATGTAACTAAAGCTTGATCAAACTCTATTTTGTTGTGTAATGAGATATGGAAATGAAGAAGTTCTTTTAAGTTTGTATTTATCTTTTAGTTGAGTTTTTTATGGTTAGTTGTGGTTGAAATTGTATGTGTAAATTAGCGCTGATAGTTAGGTTATGGGTTTTGGATCTAAAGGTTTCACCGTGGAGAAGCCAAACCTTGGTCGCGGAAAACCTTTCCCGAAGGGTAATCTTACTTGATTTTTCATAACTTCGCTACGGCGAAGACAGACCTTCGCAATAGCGTATTTTTCCCAAGAGGTACTTCACCACGGTGAAGCAGATTTTCGTCGTGGCATATTTGTCCCATAGGGTACTTCGGCTAGACCTTGAACCTTCTCCGTAATGAACTTCTCCCAAAGTCGCCATGGCAAAGCTAGAAGTTCGCCGCAACATATTTTTCCTGAAGGGTCCTTAGAAGTGATTCCATAGTTTCGCCATGGCGAACCCACCACTGCTGCCATATTGAAATTTTCTTGCAAATTAAAAGTTTTTGACTCTCCTCTTACACGAGCCTCACCCGACCACCCCAAGTGGTCACCTTGGGATTAGTCACGAGACCTGAGCCCAACAACTAAGCCTATAGCTTAGCGTATGGATTTTCTTTCCGCATGTAGGTTTTGAAGAGAATTAGAAGAAAGCTGTGGTGGATCTACTACAAGACAAGAATCACATAAAGGATCTCAAAAGATTTAGGGGTGGATGTACTACAAATTTTTATTTTGTTTTTGGTTATGATATGTACAAATAAAGAAATGAGGTTCTTACAGGATTTTATTGTGAATTATATTTGAATAAATGAAAGTTATGTATGAAATCTGGTTTAGATGTGTTGAAATGTATTAGAGGATGGATAAATTATTTTATTACGAAGTTTGACATGGAGATGGATAGTTGAGTAACATGCATGAGAAGTGCATTAAAGTTTCTTGCAAGAGGTTTTAAGTAAATATAGAGGAAACTCTGTTAAAACTTAATAAAGTCAATAGTAATTGCTAGAATAATGAGGTTTTAAATAGAAAATGTTGTAGTGCGAAGTATTAGGTATTTAAGAATATGGTCTGCTGATTCCATTATAAAGTATGGGGTGTTACATTTAGTGGTATCAGAGCCATTAGGCAATTTTGGGGTCTATAATTAAGGAAATAAAGGAAAAGTGAATTGTGTACATATCGAATGAAGGATTATATGAGAATATGATGTGACTCTAATGTAGATCCACCCTTTCTGCCTGTTATAAATTGAAGAATGGAAACAAGCACTCTGGAAGCCACTGAGGGAAAAGAGAAAAGTCATGGCTGAGCTAATGATATAGATAGAGGCATGACAGGATAGCTAGTATAGCCTGTATCACCAACTACTATTCACCCAGTTCCGAACCCATCATAAATTTTCCAAACTATGGTGGATTAGATGAAACAACAGATGGTTGTTGCTCCTCTTGTACAACCACAACCACCTCTTCCACTATAAAAACTTGCATTGGAGAAAGCCAAGAGGTTGGGAGCGGAGGATTTTTTGTAGAAGTCATCAGTTACTGCTCCAGATGCTGAGTTTTGGCTAATCAAGATAAAGAGAATGTTTTATCATCTCCATTGCACACTAGAAGAGAGACTGGAATTTGCGGATGATCTTCTTCAAGGACCAGCATATAAGTGGTGGGAGTCTATTAAATGACTTGTTCCACCACAGGATCTTACTTAAGAGTACTTTTTATCCTAATTTGTAGATAAATATGTAGGGGAGGCTTACAAGGATGAGATAAGAGATGCATTCCTTCATTTGAAATAGGGGTATAGGACAAAATCAGAATATGAGAAAGAGTTTGATAGATTGAGTATGTAAGCTAAGAGATTAATTCCTACAGTGGTAGATAAGTGTAAAAGAATTGAAGCAAGCCTCCATTATGACATTAAGAAACTCCTTGTTACACTACAGATTAGGGATTATAGAGAGATGTTGAAAGCAACCTTTAAGATTGAAAAGGTTAATATTGATGAACAAAAATGGAGAAATAGGGGACAACAAAAGAGGAGTCAGGGACAATTTAGTTCATCCTTCTCAGCCAGTAAAAAGTAAAAGCCTACCGCCAATCAGGGTAGATTCAGAGATCAATGGTTAGGGCAGGACAACTGACCACATCTATGGTTAGTATAACAGGTGGGTCAGGACGTGGGGTAGTTATCTCATGTGAACACTGTGGGAAGAAACATGGCAGACAATGTTAGAAGGTGATGGGAGCATGCCTACGATGTGGATCTATGGAGTATTTTCAGAGAGATTGCCCTGGTAGACGGTATCAAATAGTTAGTCAAGCACAGAGCCCAATTCCTATAACTCCGAGGGGCATAGGTAGAAGCACAGGAGCTAGTTCTGGTGTTAGTGGTCAGAGGGTCACATCAGAGACAGTCGATGGACCTAATACCCGTACTCCAGCTCGTGCATATACTATACAGGCTCGTGATAACCAGGATGCCCCAGATGTGATTGTGGGTACTTTTACTATCTTTGACTTTTCTGTTCATGCATTAATAGATTGAGGATCTACACATTCTTATATATATATGCCATTGCCTGAAAATATGGTGTTACTTGTTGACACTCTTGAACATGATATTCTAGTTACAAATCCTTTGGGTCATAGTGTGGGGGTAAATAGGGTTTACAAGAATTGTTTGTTACGAATACAAGGTTATGAATTTCCTGGTGATTTGATTGAGCTACCTTTTCAAAAGGTTACGAATACAAGGTTATGAATTCTTGGTAGATTGTCATCTTAAAAGAATCACTCTTAGAACAATTGATGTTGATGAGATCATAGTTATTGGCGAAAGGTCAAAATTTCTCTTCAATATTATATCGACAACCGTAACAAAAAGGCTTATTCAAAAGGGTGTATTACTTAGCTTATGTTCTTGGAGCTAGAAAGGATGGTCCTAAAATTCAAGATATACCAACTGTATGTGACTTTCAGGATGTATTTCCTAAAGAGTTGCCAGTGTTACCACCAGAAAGAGAGGTTGAATTTTTTATTCATGTCATACCTAGTATAACACCAGTATCCATTGCACCATATCCGATGGCACCCAAAGAACTTAAAGAATTGAAAATCTAGCTGTAAGAACTTCTTGAAAAGGGTTTTATATGCCTTAGTGTATCTTCCTACGATGCACCTGTGTTATTTGTCAAGAAGAAAGATGGGCCTCTTAGGCTATGTGTGGCTTACATACAACTGAATAAAGTGACTGCGAAGAATAAGTATCCACTAACTAGAATAGATGACCTTTTTTATCAGCTTAAAGGTGCATATGTTTTCTCTAAGATTGATCTGAAATTAGGATATTACAAGTTGAGAGTAAAGGAAGCAGATTTCCCAAAAATAGCTTTTAGAAAGTGATATAGGCATTATGAATTTTTAGTGATGCCTTTTGAACTCACAAATGCTCCAACAGGCTTTATAGATCTCATGAATTGTATTTTTCATCCTTACTTAGATCAATTTATGGTAGTCTTTATTAATGATATCTTGATTTATTATAAGAGAAGAGCATAATGAGCATATGAGAATTATTCTACAGACTTTGTGGGATAAACAACTTTATGCCAAGTTCAGTAAATGTGAATTTTGGCTTGATGAAGTTTCTTTCCTTAGTCATATCATATTAGTAGATGGGATTAGAGTTGATCCTAAGAAGATAGAAGCCATTCTAGAATGGAAGCCACCTAGAAATGCTACAGAGATTAGAAGTTTCTTAGGTTTGGTATAATGCTATAGAAGATTTGTAAAGGGATTCTCCATAATCGCAACACCTTTAACTAAGTTACTTCAAATGAATGCAAAATTCTTACGGAGTGACAAATGTCAGGAAAGCTTTGAGAAGCTAAAGGCCATCTTGACTAAAGCATATGTTCTTACACATTCTGTACCTAGTAAAGACTTTGTGATCTACAGTAATGCCTCACATAACAGGCTAGGATGTGTACTCATATAAGAGGAAAAGATAGTTGCTTATGCTTCTAAGTAACTTAATCCTTATGAAAGGAACTACCCGACCCATAATTTAGAGTTAGCAGCCATAGTCTTTGCTTTAAAGATTTAGAGGCATTACTTATATGGAGAGAAATGTTATATTTACAGATATCATAAAGGTCTTAAATATTTGCCCACAGAGAAAGAGTTGAACTTAAGGCAAAGAAGATGGCTAAAGTTGATTAAAGATTATGATTGCATCATTGACTATCATCCAAGGAAAGAAAATGTATAGCCAATGCTCTTAGCAGGAAATCGTTATCAGAATGATCCACTCTGCAATTAGCTATTAGAATCAATAGGTCTTCAAATTATTCAAAAGTTGAAATTTTTTATCAATGGAGGAACAATATCACTATGTTTGTTCAATAAGACACTAAAGTGGATGATTGACTCATTCCATACTTGAAATAATCGCAGGAAATCTTTTGATAACACAGATTCCTATTTCTCCATGATATCCCACGATCAAGACAATTGGCTTAATCCCGTGAAACCATTTCATAGAAGTACATTGATATCTTCTTTTTATAACGCAAATCGACTTTGATTCTTGAATAATCTACATCACTTTTGTTTCTATTGTAACAAAAGATTCCTTTTTTATGTGGAAAAGTCTCGTATCAAGAATTATGATTTTACGTATGGACAATTCCTCAATATCTTGTTTAAGAGTAATGAATGCTAAATTATCTGTAGCCAGTGATGAAGCCATTGTAGCTGAGTTGAGACTCAAACCAAACTTGTTACATTAAGTCAAGGAAGCATAGAAACAAGATGAAAATCTAGTTATCACTCTTAAACAAATACAGGAGGGGAAAGATAGTGAATATGCAATCAAAGAGGATGGTTACTTGTATCACAAAGATAGAATATGTGTCCTTAATGATGATGAGCTGAAAAAGAACATCCTAAAGGAAGCCTATATCAGTTCATATGTTGTGTGCCTATGAAGTACTAAAATGTACCAAGATTTGAAGAAACATTATTTATGATTAGGTATGAAGAGAGACATTGCAAATTATGTTAATAAGTGTCTTACATGCCAACAAGTAAAAGCAAAACATCAAGTTCCATCAGGTTTATTTCAGCTAATAACAATGGTCGAATGGAAATGGGATCAAATCACGATGGATTTTATGTCTGGGCTACCTCAAACTAGGAAGAAGCATAATATCATATGGGTGATTGTAGATAGATTGACCAAGTCAACTCACTTATTACCTATCAAAACTGAGTACCAACTCTCAAAGTATGTAGAATTATACATAAGTTAGATAATGCAGTTGCATGGAGTACCGTCTTCCATCATATCAGATTAGTAGCCAAGATTCACCTCAAGATTTTGGAAGAAATTATAATGCCTTAGGTACTAAGCTAAATTTTAATACAACTTTTCACCCTCAAGCGAATGGAGAATCAGAAAGAGTGATTCAGGTGCTAGAAAGATATGCTTAGGAGTTGTGTTATCGATTTTAAAGGAAGTTAGGATGAGCACCTCCCATTGATTGAATTTGCATACAATAATAGCTATCAAGCAAGCATACAGATGGCATCGTATGAGGCTCTTTATGGTAGAAAGTGCATAACACCCTTATGTTGGATAGAACTTAGTGAAAGCAAGTTTGTGTGTCCATAATTAATAAAGAAAACCGAGGATAAGGTGAAAATTATAAAGGAAAAGTTAAAGAGAAAGGACATTTAATATGTTGTTACTGACAAGGTTTTCTTGAAAGCTTCACCATGGAAGAAAGTTTTTCGATTTAGTAAAAAGGGTAAGTTAAGCCTTAGATTCCTTGGTCCATTTGAGATCATTAGACGTGTGGGACCAGTAGCTTATAGATTAGCATTGCCATAAGGTATGGAAAAGATTCATAATGTCTTCCATATGTCTATTTTAAGAAAATATCAGTATGATCTATCACACATTATAAAACTAGAATATGTTGAAATACAACCAGATCTAACTTATGAAGAGAAGTCAGTGAAGATTCTAGCAAATGATACAAAACAACTAAGAAACAAGACGGTTCCACTGGTGAAAGTACTATAGACGAACCACGAGGTCGAGGAAGCTACATGGGAACTAGAAGAAACTATGAGAAAGTCTTATCCATGAACAGGTAAATTTCGAGGACAAAATTTTATTTTAGAGGGGAAGAATTGTAACGCTCTAAAATCTCGAATCCATGAATATTACTTTTTGGGTTGTGAATAGTGTATCCTGAGGTGAATAGTGACATTCAAGACCCAAGGTGCATTTTATTTTATTTGGCATCGGATAATATTGTTCAAGGACAGCCCGAGGATCAAATTAGAGCTCTAAACAAGTTCATTTTGAGGTTTTGACTAAGAGTTGACCCATGGTCAAAGTTTGACCTGAGAAAGGGTGAAAGTCAAACTTAAAAATATTAACAAAAATAAATGATATTAATTAAGGTCTTTATGTGAGGTTGATATTTTTCTTATGAGTATTTTTATTGAGAAAAAAGAAAGAATGAATTAAAAGATAAAGTTAATTTTGGAAAAAAAAGAGTTGGAAAATTTTTAATGAGAGACCACTTGACATTTTTGTCAACTTCACATTCTCTTCTTCTCCAAAACATTACCGAGAATAACTCTCTCCTTTCTTCTCCAATTTTCTTTCATTTATTTCATTTTCAAGGCAACTTTCTTTAATTTTAACCCCTAAATCACCTATTAAACACTAAATCATCAACCTAGGGACTCACCATATCAACAAAAAAAATTTGGAAAAGATGAAGAAAAGGTATATGGGTGTTCTTGATGAATAGTACCTGAAAATTTTTAGGGTGAGTTAATGGAGTTTTAATCTTTTTAATACATGATTTTGGTGTAGTTGCATGCATTAACGAATAAAATGCATGAAATTGAATTTGTTATGCAATATTATGAAGATAAAGAAGATGAATTGAAGGAGAGGGAGAAAGAGAAAGAGAAGGAATAAGGAATAAGGAATTGATGATGAAATTGAAGTTTATGGAAAATTAATTTAAAGATTTAGTGTTAGCCCCAAAAAAAATTTTAATTAATTAAGCATGATTAGACTAACTAAGTAATTGAGTTAGCATTATTTGAGATGATAGTAATTAAATATGATAGCATTAAATAACATATGACATAAAATGA
>JAOTIZ010000002.1:6888895-6902522 GCA_027123425.1 Erythroxylum panamense | reverse complement strand
ACCTCTTTATTCATTTACAACCCTAATGGTGTTTACGTATTGTTTTTTATCTATGTAGACGACATTCTCATAATTGGGAATACTAAAGATGCTATTCAACAATTGATCAACAAGTTAAGCAAAGAATTTGCCTTGAAGCAGCTCGGATCTCTTCACTTTTTCTTGGGCATTCATGCTACCAGAAGCAGCCATGTTCTTCATCTTTCCCAGACAAAATATATCTAATCCTTGCTAAAGAAAGCAAACATGAGCTATGCCAATCCTCTTCCAACTCCTTTCTCTTCGAGTAAGACTATGACTACCAAAGAGTTGGAACTTTACTGAAATCCAAGTTTCTATCATAGTATCATTAGAGGTTTACTATATGTTACTATCACATAGCCAGAAATTTCATTTATTGTTAACAAACTTAGCCAATACATGTAGAGTCCTTCAGAGGCAGATTGGTGTGCTTATAAAAGGGTATTGTGATACCTTCAAGGAACAACAAACCAAGACTTGTTTTATAAACCTTCTCAACACTTTGAACTTACTGCATTCTCTGATGCAGATTGGGTTGCAGATTTAATTGACCGTAAATCCATTGGTGGTTATTGCATTTATCTTGGTGAGAATTTAGTTTCCTGGTCCTCTAAAAAACAACAGGCAGTGACTCGTTCAAGTACCGAGTCTAAATATCGCTCCTTAGGAGCTGTTGCAGTTGAAATTATATGGTTTCTTTACTTGTTGCTAGAAATGGGGCTTAAACAATCTAAAAAACCCATACTTTGGGTGGACAACATTATTGCAACTTTTCTTACAACTAATCCTATCATGCATTCCAGATCTAAGAATATAGAGATTGATGTGCATTTTGTTCGTGATCTCATTACTAAGCAAATTTTAGAAGTATGTTATGTTCCCACTTTGGACCATGTAGCAGATATCATGATCAAAGTGTTTTCCCCCGGTTGCTTCAATTATCTTAAAGCCAAGCTCTCTGTTCTTCCGCCACAGCCTCGCTTGAGGGGGGATGTTGAAAACAATTGTTAATTTCCTTTTATTGTATAAATATGTAATTAGTTAGAGTGATAGTTTGTTATGAAGTTAGTTATGTATAGAGTTCTAGAACTCTTCCGTTCAGTCGCTACATATATTATTTTGTTACCATTTATAGTTATATAAACAGAGTCTAGCTCTCTGCAGAGAGATAGGTCATCTTCACTATAAATACACTCTATTCAAGTTTCACCTTCTTCTTGCTTTTTATTAATTAATTTTGATACTTCATAAGATATAATAAAAGTCGTAGCAGTTTCGCATCTAAACAAACGACATAATTCCTTCTACGTACTACAATATTAGTGTTTTATTTAATATGATCCATTAATAAGAAACACATAAATGGTTCAACAATAATGTCTTATTTATTGATAAATGTATACTATAAAATAGGATTGACAGAAACATAAACATAAGTGAGCTCACAATGCCAAAATACAAATATCATAAATCTTAATATTGGTATCCCATAATACTCATTCTTTCAACATGTTCTTTAAAGATTTCGATGTCAATCCTTTCATCAAAGGATCTGCAATCATATAATTAGTGCTAATATGCTAAATTAACATTGTTTGTTTATGAACTTCTTCTTTAATAGACAAGTATTTTAATTTCATTTATTTAACACCTTTTGAATACTTTTAGTTCTTTGAAAGAAAGCTGTTGCATAATTGTCACAATAAATTTTCAGCAACTTGGCAATACTATCGACAACTCCAAATCTTGAAATAAAGTTCCACAACTATAATCCTTGAATTGTAGCTTCAAAACATGCTACAACTTCACCTTCCATAATGGACGCAACAATGATAACTAATTTGAACTTTTAAGAAATAACCCCTACAGTTAATAAGAAAAGGTAGCCAAAAGTGGAGTTTTTGGTATTAATACAACTAGCATAATCTGAATCTTAATATCCAGTCACTTCCAAATGATTGAATCTCCTATAAGTAAGCATATGATCTTTATTACCTTATAGATATCTCAAAACTTTCTTTATAGCTCTCTAATAATCCAATCTAGGATTACTTTGATATCTACCTAACATACTGACAGTAAAGCTAATGTCTGGTCTAGTGTAAGTTTGATTATACATTAGGCTTCCAACAATTGATGCATAAGAAATATTTGTCATTTGCTTATGTTCCAATTCATTATCTGGACATTGATTAACATAAGAAACATTGTTTCTCCTTTTTGAATTAGAACTACAGTTATAGAACAATTTTTTATATTAAATCTCTCCAAGACCTTTTTAATGTAAGTTTGCTAAGATAAGCCTAACAGTCCTTGTGACTTGTCATAGAATATTTCAATTCTATGACATAACTGGCTTCTCCCATATCTTTCATTTCAAAATGCTTAAAGAGAAATTTCTTAGTGTTGTGCATTAAACCAAGATCATTAGTAGCTAACAAGATATCATCAACATAAAATATAAAAATATAAACTTACTCCTACTAATTTTTAGATATATACGTAGATCAGTGATGTTTTCTTTAAATTCAAAAGAGGTAGTAGTATCATTAAACTTAAGATACCATTGTTGGGAGCCTTGCTTAAGTCCATATATCTACTTCTTAAGTTTACACACCATGTCTTCCTTTTATTCAATTGAAAAACCTTCAAGTTGGTTCATATACATTTCTTCTTCTAAATTACCATTAAGAAAGGTTGTTTTTACATCTATTTGATGTAACTCTAAATCATAATGAGCTACTAGTGCCATAATAATTTTAAAGGAGTCTTTCTTTGAAACAAGTGAAAAAAGTCTCCTTATAATCAATGCCGTCTTTCTAAGTATAAGCTTTAACAACAAGTCTAGCTTTATGTCTTTCAATATTGTCATAAGCGTCACATTTGATCTTAAAAATCCACTTGCATCTGACTTTCTTACAACCTTAAGGCAATTTGACTAAATCCCATCATTATACTTTATTAATTTTAACTCTTCTTTCATAATATCAATTTATTTAGTATAATTAACAATTTCAATGGCTTGTGAAAACGAAAATGGATCATCATTATTTCCTAAGTTAAATTCTAACTCTTGTAGATATACCACATAATCATTAGAAGCAACTGGTCTTCTAAGTCTTTGAGACCTTCTTAATGATATTTCTTGTGGTTGTTCTAAAATTGGAACATTAATTGCAGGTTCAATAGGTTCATTAACTATAAGCTCTTTAGGAAGAATTTTATCATTTATTTCTTGCTCTTATAAATTGTCAACCTGTTCTACAACTGTAGGAGTAACATATATTAAAAAAGTCAGTAAGGGAACTTGAATTTTTATTTCTTCAATAACTACATTATATGGTCTTTCAACACTCCCACTAGTTTCACCGTTCTCAATGAATCTAGCATTTTCAGTTTCAACAATTTTTGTTATATGATTAGGACAATAAAATATATACCCTTTAGACTTTTTTGGATAATCAATAAAAAATTCACTAATTATTCTAGCATCTAATTTCTTTTCATGTGGATTATAAACTCTTACTTCCGCGGGACAATCCTAAACATGTAAGTGTCTTATATTAGGTTTTCTTCCAATCTACAGTTCAAAAGGAGTCTTTGGAATAGTTTTACTGAGAACCCTATTTAACAAGTAAACAGTGAACCTCAATGCATGCCTCCACAATGATAAGGGTAAAGACGAATTACTTAACATTACTCCTAACCATATCCATTAATATACGATTATGTCTTTCTATCACATCATTTCGTTGTGATGTACCTAACATTGTGTATTGATTACATATACCATGCTTTTAAAGATATTTAGTAAATGGACCCGGGCATTGTATTGACTTATTATATTTGCCATAAAATTCACCACCTTAGTCAAATCTGACAATTTTCGCCTTTCTATCCAATTGTCTTTCCACCTCATGAACAAACACCTCTAATGCATTTATTGCTTGAGTCTTCTCATGCAATAAATAGACATATCTATAACGTGAAAAGTCATCAATAAATGTGATGAAATACTTTTCTCCACTAAAAGCTGGAACATCAAAAGGCCTATATATGTAAGTGTTTATAATTTCAAGAAGTTGTGTGCTTCTTGTGGCTCCTTTCTTTGTGTGTTTGGTTTATTTTCCCTTAATGCAATCCACATACACACATTAAAATCAGTAAAGTCCAAATATGGTAAATTTGCATTCTTTACTAGTCTTTGTAGTCTTTCTTTGGAAATATGACATAAATGTTAATGCCATAGAAAGCTAAACTTTCATTATTTAAACTACATTTAGTACCAACATTATATTGTAGGTTAAAGATTATCAAGATTTAACTTATATAGGCCATCATAAAGAATACCATAACCAATAAGGCAATTATTTTTAAATAAATTGAAACATCCATTCACAAATTTAAAAGTATAACCAACTTAATCAAGTTTAGATAAGGAAACTAAATTATGAGGAATAAAAGCTACATAAAGTGTCTAAATTAAATCTAAATGATATCCATTATCTAAAATCAAATGATAAGTTTTTATGACTTCAATTGAAGCTTTGACACGATTCTCCATCAAAACAAACTTTTCTTTTGAGTTTATGGTTTGGGTTGTAAGGAATCCTTGCAAGGTATTCAAAACATGAGTGGTATAACCATAATCAATCCACCAAGTATTATAAGGAACTTTAACCAAATTAGATTCGAAACATACTAAAGCATTAAAGTGATCTTTCTTTTTCAAAGAACCTTCATGTTTTAGGCAATCTTTCTGATAATGCTTAAGTTTCTTGCAAAAATGGCATCTATCACCTTTATGTTCCTTCTTATGAACTTGACTAGAGGATTCATTAACTTTAGTTGGTCCTTGCTTGCCTTTGCCTTTGTCATAATTCCTTTTGGGCTTCTTTCCAGCTCCTTGATGATCTTACTAAATTAATGCTATGGGTCCCCTGATTCTTAAGCCTTTTTTTATCTCCTCTTGAACAAGCATACTAGCTAATTCATTCACATTCCACTTATCCTTTATAGTGTTTTAATTCATCTGGAATGACCTATACTGCTCAGGAGGCCAAGATTTAAGAATGAATTGTACTAGGAAAAATTCATCAACCTTCATGCCCAATGTCTTTAGTCTTGCTGCTCTATTTGTCATTTCAATGACATGTTTATACATACTTCGTGAACCATTAAACTTCATAATGATCAACTTGGTGATTAATATCCCCGTAAGTGACTTATTAGCAGTTGAGAATGCTCTTATATAAATTTCATAAATTCTTTAGCAACTTCAAGGTTGGGAAGAGTTGTCTTAATGTTGTTAGCAACAGTTATTCGTATAAATATTAAACTCAATTTGTTCGATCTTTTCTAAGCTTTATAAAAAGATTTCTCATCGGTAGTGCTTACATCAGTAATAACGGTTGGTGTCTCAACTTGGAGTGCCAAATCAAGACCCAATATACCAAGTTGAAATTGGACTTATTTACATCAGTCAAAGTAATTTAATCCATTAAATGATGGAATAGATAAAGCAATCAAATTAAAGTTAACAACGACAAAAACTGTAAGCATAATAGAATGTTCACACATTAATTCTTTAAGTCATAAAACTTAACTCTTAAATCAACAGATAAAGCAATTGAATTAAAGTTAATAGGAACAAAAACTGCAAACATAATAGAATGTTCACACATTAATTCTTTAAGTCATAAAACTTAACTCCAATTATTCCTTATAATACATTTAGTGTATAACTAAGATCTCCTTTGGGAGGTTTTAAGACATACCATAATTACAATAATGATGCTAATTTTATATTATTTAATTTTTGAACTTCAACTTACCTCCAAGAAACATGCTAGCTATCTTTGGATATACTAAACACAATCATTCTAAGCATATAAATTAACACTTAATGTCCACAAATTATAAAATTAATTAATTAATCTTTGGGTAATCCTGAAGTATTTTATAATTAGTAAACTTCAAATACTTATGAATTCATTTTATCATTTTTCTTAATAAACATTCATAAATCATGAGTAACTGAATTAAAATATTTCATAAATTAATATCCATTAAATATCAAAGCTTGGCCACTTTGGTAATTAACAAACTATTATAAATATGAATATTAAGATTATACATTTGCATAAATAGATCATAGTTTAATCAGCAACGCACAAGCCCACTTATATAATCTTAAAATAATTGTACTAATAAAAATAATAATGATAGCTCTCTTACATATGGGTTCAACAACTTTCATATAATAATAAGCTTTATCCATGCTTCATGCAGTACCCATAATACAAATATATAAACAAATAAGTTTAAAATGTATATGCATGGAAATCGGTAAAATAAAACAAAATATCAGTGTGTACATGTACTCTTGGTAACAGACGACTTTGCGAATAATTTCAATCCACAAAGGATACACGATTTGACCCGTTTATTTTTCAATGCAATAATAGAAATTGAGAATTTTTTTTAATAAAGTCATCGTCTTTGTATATATATATATATATCACGACAGACATCTTCTTTCATGGGAGACCAATGAATGCTATCAAAACTTGATCCATGTGGTAGAGCAAAACATGAGATACAAAGAAAATTTTAATAACCCATTAAATTCAACAAGTAATTATGCAAAAATAATATGAGCTAAATACATTTTTAATGAAAAAATCATAGAATTTAGAACTAGAATTTGATACCACTGTAAGCATAATTACTGCATAGATATAATTGCAGTAGTTCTTTAATCCGGATCCCAAAATTCTATATTTTTCATCAAAATATAAAATAGAAATTACATATCTTAATCTATGAGTTTAGTCTAATGGTAATTAAGAAAAACTCTCCAGACGATTGAATACAGAAAAAGTTGACTTCTCTTCTTTTTCTTTCAATAATCATACCTTTTGATGGTGAAAAACTAAAAAAGAGGTATGTTGATGATAAGAGAGAAAATTAGTTTCAATAAAATAAGGATATCTTAACCGTTTCCATCAAACAATAAGTTTAATAAAAAACTTTATATTGCTTAATCAAATTAGCCAATTAGAATTTAACACTTAATATTATTTAAATTCATAATCATTAATGAGCCACATATTATATATAGGTTTTACATCCTTAACTCTTCTTCATTATTTATTTTCGGTTTGATGGTCGCTAAACAAATTTGGTTTTGAAAATCATGCAACCCAACTAAGTAATCTTGTCTTAAAAAATCCCAATTCATAATTAAAAACTCAATTTTGCAATTACTAATAAATGTATATAGAACTCGTGCTTTACTGAGATTTTTTCTAAATTGTTATTATTATTGCATTAATAAATCAGTAATTATAGTAAATAATTATGAAATATCTATAATAATAAAAAAAGTGATTGGTTGTGAAATTAATTTAATTAAATTGAAAAAATATTTTAAGAAATAACTTAATAATATTAATTGAATTATTGAATTATACTTAACATAAAACTTATAACGATTATTCTTAATTAATCAAATCATTGTTATATATATATTTTTTTTAAAACGAAATCAATCTTTAATTACATATTTTAAATAATAATTAACCACCAAGAGGCAGATGACACGCTAGACGGAAACAAGGAACATATACTGTCAAATCTGACGTCAACACTTCAATTACATAATTTAAATAATAATTAACCACTAATAGGCAGATGCTAAGCTAGACGCGAAGAAGGAACATATACTGTCAAATCTGGCCTCAACGAGCATCTCAACTACTATACCACACGACAAGGGACACGTGTACAAATGGACGCTTACAACTGTTAATCACGTAAATTAGCATTAACAATATTGACTTGGCACGTAATTAAGGTATTTTATTATGATAAATACTTAATTGATTATAAACCCATCATCTATAATCTATCAAAACCTTAATAAAGAAAAGGACCTTTACAACTTTTCGTCTTTGAACAAAGATTTCTCGTCTTCTTCATCCGATTCGGTCTCTGTGTTTTGGTGGCTTCTCTCTCGCTCTGCTCTGAATTCCTGAGACTGGGGTGGTCACCCGATTGAGGTGGAACACGTCCAACCTGTTGAAACCATTCTTAATTGTAACCCCATCATCGATTTCTGGGATCCTTAAAGCTTGCTTTTGAATGGAAAATTTTTCTGCTGTTAGGGAGAATTTTCTTTATGGGAATCATCATCAGTCCTTCTCTTCTGCTTCTGGTTCTCACAGACATGTTAGCTACAGGTTCTCTCTCTCAATGTTTGGACCTTCTTTTTTATTTGCTGAATTTATGTCTTTTCTTTTATTTGGATTCACTTGGTTTATCAGATGCGCGTCGAGAGAAATGATTAAATCATTTGGGTATTTTTTTGCATTTGCTTTCTGTTGTCTACTCGCTGCTGGAGAATTGCTGTACTTGCTTTGCTTGGGTAATCTTATTAGGCGTTTGAGTTAATGAATTTCTTCTGTTTTGCCAAAATGGATTCCTTATACAGCTTGAAAGCTGTGAAATTTGCTGTTATTATTGATTTGTGTACTTGTTAACTGAAGGGATTAAGTTAATATGCGTAGTCACTTTCGATGCTCCAGAAATAGGAACAAATAATCCTTTTGTGGCATCAATGTTAATGGTGATGTCGAACTAGAAACTTCATCATTTTACTTCGCAAAAGTGACATGGGAAGTTTCATAAAGCCACGTATCATTCGTGGACTTATCAGAGGATGTAGAGTTTAGTGAGTAGTCTTGTTTGATAACGCAACATGTTTCTCGGACTAGGCCCACATCAACAACTATGTTATGTGGCGGAAGTAATATGTACCTTGAAGGTCAAGTTAAGAGGAAGAGTATTCTGATGTTTATGAATGAAACTTGGTTGGTAACCCATTCAAAAACTTTCGAGTGTTCCCAAGACAACAAAATGGTAACATCTCAGTAATTTTAGCATTTGTACTTTTTTGTGACGGAGGCTAATGCGTAGAATAACTACCAACTTATGAAATACTAGCAGAAAGTATCTTGTGGTACTATCATTCGAACACTAACATTTTCATAACGAAGTAGTATGCGAGTGAAATAATAGCAGAAAGTATCTTGTGGAACTATCATTCAAATGCTAGCCTTTCTGTCACTAAGATCTGGTGCATTGAAACTGTTTGTAGTTCTAGAAATTGAAGCGACTAAAATTAAGAACAGAAAAATGGCACCTCGAGAATATGGTATTAGTCTCTATCCTTTAGTTCGAGCACTGTTTTGATGCCAAACCCCACATTTTATGTAACTTAAGCAATAATATTTGTTGCAGTTTTGGTACTCTTCTATTTGTGCAACTTAAATTTTGCTGATTGTGAAAGCTCTGTTGGATTCCTATGGTTCGTTTTGCTTAATGGACTTAAAGAGAAAAAGTAATCTTTGTTACAGTTGCGGCACCTGTGGGTATGAGTTAAATTTGAGCTCTTCCAACCGGAATACTTCGACCATTGGCTCTAAATATGGGAAGTCCATAAAGCGAGGGATCATCTCATTCCTCTACATTGATGATAGCAGATTTACTCAGGTTGATGAATTCCAATGTGTTCCTCACTTTTCAAAAAACTCCTGGAGTTTGTTCCGCCGGAGGACGAAACTTCTCTGCCGTAAGTGTGGTAATAATATTGGAACTGCTTACAATGCTGAAACTTCTGACTACCCATCTGTATCAGATGGAGATTTGTCCCATGGCAGTGATCATTCTACTCGAAGAAAATATGATATAAAGATCCGTGCCTTGCAGCCTTCAACTGTGGAGCAGTCTGGCATCTCACCTTACTCATGATAATTGGAGCAAGCCTCTTATAATCATTGAGTGAAGGGTATCAGCAATCAAGAGTTCATCAACTATGCGTAAATTTTTCTTGGAAATGTTTATGTTTGCATGTTACATTCTCCTTCTTTTTCCTACCTTCAGTTTTTGTTCTTTTATAATTTATCCATGACCTGTACAGAGAAGTATCATGAAGTGTAATTTAAAAAGGGGGTTTGATCCTTAAAAGGGATTAAGAGCAAAGTTCATAAACAGATACACTTGTAGAGGGATCGTAAACCAAGTTGCACGTAAGAGTTTGGAGATGCATCGACCTTTTTATCAATCCTTTTCCTCGTTTGCAGTTCGGCGATTACTTATTCTGTCTTCAGTGAGAATGGTGATAAAATGCTTATTTTGCATCATTCATAACTGATATGCAAATCATTTTTTTTGTTGAATGCCCAATTTAAGAAAGTAGTTTTACATCTGTTATTTTCTGCTGGAGATCAACCGGTTTGATGCTGATATCATACCATCTACTAGAAATTTCTTCACTTATATACCTACTAGAAATTTAAGTGTTGATAACAGGGGGAGCTTCTTCTCTGTTTTATCACTAGATCATATCCCTGGTGGTCAGCTACAAAAAGGAAATTTCAATCTTTTTTTCATTGCTTCTTAATTGACAGCAGATGTATTAGACCATTGCAGAAATGAAGTCCAGTGGAAAATCCAAATTGGAGGTTCTATTTTTGATTTATTTTTCCTAAGATAGTGGTTCCAGAATCGCTATCCTTGGACTTGGAATGTAATCATTTTACAGCGTGTCAAGAGAGGCCCGACATAGCATTTCATAGTGAAAGATGATGATGATGATTGACGATGCATAATGCCCTTGGAGAAAAAGGTTCGGTTAAGACTGAAAATAACTTTTAACAATCAACCTTTGCCAGTAGGCTAGGATAGAAAGCTAATATGGATTATTCCTGAAGAATATTTCCTGGATATAACGAAGAAATCTTCCAACCATAGAGGCTTGGTAAACTTGAGCATTGTTTTGAAGAATCGAAAGACTCAACGAATTTGGAACCAAATTGTAGTTATCTTTCCTTCTTCTCATAAGAAGCATGGTATTTGATGTTATCTTGTGGCCTGGGTCGTTGAACATCAGGGAGACTGCTCCTAGAGATGGGTGAAACTTTGATGGGCCTTCTTGAATTTCCAGGTCTGAGAACTCCAAAGCCTGTAAACAGAGTCAGAGATGATCTTCGACATACTTTCGCCATTTCTTTTTCGCCAACTGTTTGTGCTACATTAATGGGCGAAGAGAAGAGAGAGCGATGAAAACGCAAAAGATGAAAGAAATAGGCACAGCCGTAGGCTGGCACATAGTTGTAGTTTAAGGTGTTTTCAATACATGGAAATCATGAGTCAAACTCAAGCTTAAGTTTAGATCGAGCCCATGTTTAATTATTCTGTTTCAATTAAGTTCAGATTTGAGCAACTCAAATCTAAATTTAATTAAAAAAATTATTTTATATTTTTGATTTTAAAAAAATTAGTAGGACAATTTATGAGTTCTCCCGTTACCAGCTTTAGAAAGAAACGAAAGGTCAAAAGCTTTACAACCAAGTGCTCACGGATTTAGGAACATACTTATAATTTTTATTTTTCTTACGTGTAAGTTATATAAATTCTTAAATGCTATTCGAATTACGTGAGGAATTATCAATTTAAAAATAAATCATAAGTTAGATCTAACTAATAATTTATTCTAACCAGTCATTCTCAAATCATCAAATAAGATATAATTCTCTATATTGCACTTTATAGAAATTATCAAGAGAAGTTTAGACTTAGTTTTAATGATATGTAACCTTATCTCTAACCGGTAGAAATGTTGTTTTCGATAGACTCGCATAAAGAATATATACATATTAATCTAATTAAAAATAAATAAATATAAAATAGACAAAAGATAATGATAATAAAATAAATAAGTATGTAATAATAAAAATGCAAAAATAGTAGTAAAATAAATACTAGGATAAAAATAAAACAAGAATAAAAGATAAAACAAGTAAATAAATATATACACAAAAAGAAGACAAGCAAATAAACAAATTCAACAAGTCATTATAAGAAAATATTTAGGTTAAGTAAGAAAAAACGTTGGCTAAGTCATTAAAAGAGAAGTAGTTCTTACTTAAAAATTTAGGCTAAATATAAAAAGAAAATATTTAATAGATCTACGATAACAACCAAAATCTCTTTATGTGAGATTTTTTGTCAGTATTTTAGTAGGTCAAAATTTTCTATTAAAATAATATCTTCGATAAATTTTAATAGAGTCATATCATCATTTTTCATTAAAGTACATGTAGTTTTTATTAACATAGATCGTAATTAGATTACTAGCACAGTGAAGTAAACACAGCACTTAGGGATAGAAATATAATTTAATTGGTCACTGATTATGGCTTAGAGATTAAAGATAGACTCTCTCATCAACTTTATTTAGCAACGTCTACGTTGACAATAGGATGAGTAGAGGGCTGGTGTTGCAGTGGCCAGGAATTCTTTTCCTTGTTGGCTTGAATGAATGCATCTTTTTTCCTTTCGTCGTACACTTACCAGACAGACTCGAACAGTGGATTAGTCACTGATTATGGGTTAGAGATTAAAGATAGACTCTCTAATCAATTTCTTTTCCTTATTGGTTTGAATGCTTTTTTCTTTCTTTCGTCTTAATGTACACTTAACATATGAACATTGAATTAGTCACTAATTATGGCTTAGAGATTAAAGATGAATTAGTCACTAATTATGGCTTAGAGATTCAAGATAGACTCTCTAGTCAATTTCTATGTTAAAGTGTATATTACGACAGAGACTCTAGTCAATTTTCTATGTTAAAGTGTATATTACGACTAAAGGAAAGAAAGCATTCAAACCAAAAAGGAAAAGAATTTGTGGCCACTGCAACAAGTGTATATTACGACTAAAGGAAAGAAAGCATTCAAACCAACAAGGAAAAGAATTTGTGGCCACTGCAACAGTGGCCATCTAGTCCTCGTTGTCAATGTACACTTAACACAAACCATAACAGTAAGGACAAGACACAGAGTACTCTATTAACGAGGTCGAACCCACTTTAGCTTTTTGTCTCACTTCACGTCCAAAAAAGAATGAAGCGTATTCCCTTAACTAACAAAGTCAGTACTCTTTCCCACTTGTGTGTGATTTTAGTAATTCTGGTGAGTGCCACCCTCTTGAACACCACTTCTGCTTCAGAGCGATAAGAGTTCCCAACAATCTTTAACTTTGGGGACTCCAATTCTGATACCGGTGGCTTGGCTGCTGCCTTTACCCCTCCCAATCTTCCTTATGGATAGACCTACTTTCACATACCGGCCGAAAGATTCTGCGACGGAAGGCTTGTAATTGATTTTGTCGGTGAGTTTTTCTTTACCCTCAAAAACCTTTTTAGTTTGGTTTATTAGTGGTCAGACATGCAGTTCTTAACTAGTTCCACTTCTAAATTTATGTACATGCTAATCAGTGCCACTGTTTCACTAACAAGTTGCTGCTAATGAAAATTTATTGTTTTAATAACAAGTGAAAGTAAGATATTAACTATTTGCAGGATGAGATGATGGTAAAGCAACCAAAAACCATAGTTAAAACCTAAGTTCCTGATCGTGATAGGTCCGTGGGATTCCATTGTTTGCTTCGGATTTCCTACTTCAACCTTTTGAATTAACTTGTTTTCATGTGACCAATTGTATCAGCAAATAGCTTCAATCTCCCATTCTTGAGTGCT
>JAOTIZ010000002.1:6878382-6888795 GCA_027123425.1 Erythroxylum panamense | reverse complement strand
GAATGAACAAATCAAAAATATGCAATCAATTTCCTAGGTCGTCCCAATTTACCAAATTAACCTTCCCATCGGTGATGAGATGTTACATTGCTAAATGTGGAGAAACTACAGTTTTAGAGAATGGTACCAGAATTTTCGTGGGTTCATGTGATCATCCCTCAGTTCGAGCGAATTGGGATGGGATTCACTATACCGAGGCTGCTAACAAGTTCGTTTTTGATAAAATTTCTACAAGAGCCTTTTCTGATCCACCTATTCCACTTGAAATGGCATGTCACAGGGCTTCTTAGATATACATGTAATGAATCCATGCTTGTTACCAAAATAAAAGTCACATAGATCAATATCGTAATCGATTTACAAGCTAGTTAACGGCATCCTTTGCCGTTTAATGTACTGTTTAAGAAACTTCTCAGCCACCTTGTGTACTTATTTTATGCTCATATTACCACTTATTTTAAATTGTTGTTGCAGTCTAATTGCAGTCGTGTTATAGAATTTGCGATCTAAAAAATGAATTGCAGGCAAATAATTTGTTAAATTGATAACAAAATATCTCTAAATACTTGAAACTTGTACACTACAACAAAAAACCACCTTTGGCAATGATTTATTTAGAATTGTCACCAAAAGACAGATGTTGACCTTGAAATAAATCTTTATCGCAATAAGATTTTTTTTGCAACGAATTTTTAGAATTGTCGCAAAGTGAATAACACTTAGCGATGAATGGCTTAATTTGTCGCCATTGTTAGAACCTTTTGCAACGATTCATATTATTTGTCACTAAAGATTCTCTTTTTGGTGACGAAGTTTTAAATCTTTGCTAAAAGTTATACTTTTAGCGACGAATTGTCAAATCATAGTCAATAATGATTTTATATCTTATGTATTTTATTGGACAATTGTGTTAAAATTTTGTATTTTATAGTATTCTTTAAAATAATAATGTTAAAAAGATAATTTTTAATGATAAATGTGCTTAATAATCATAAGGTCAATTATAATTGATATTTATATGATTTTTCATATATTTAAATTTGCCTTCTTTATAAATTTGTTTAAATAGCTAATGCCTAATGTACATAGTACTACTCTTTCGTTCATATATACAAAAAGAATGAGACATCTAAAAATTGTAAAATATTTTCAAAATTTTAAACATATTGTTGAAAAACACATACATGGTAGGTAATTTTAAATTTGAAAAGTAAATATTTTTTAGACATAAAAGGATAAACGTATGTAAAATTTTAATGTTAATAAGATCAAAATATCATAAATTTAAATTTACTACTATTCTTAATCATTAATATTTATTGACAATAAAATAATAATACATATAAATATAGAAATATATTAAGCAATATAATATCATGATATATGATATATAACTACTTCAAGATGCTAATTAGAAGTTTAATAATTCTTACAGACAAAATAATAAATAAAGTTTCATAATAATTCTTACAGACAAAATAATAAATAAAGTTTCATGCGTAATATTCCATTAAAAAGAAAGAGAAATAATTATTTTTTTAAATTTCAAGTGACATTAGAGTCGGTAGAAAAGGTAAAGGGTTTTCTAATATCTAGATTGCCAGGAAGGCTCCTTGCACGTTCCAAGCCATCAATTGAAACAATTAAAGATCTTCCTTCAGGGTCTAATGAATTGACACCCTCTTCTAACAACTTCTTTACTTTAACTAAATTTTTAGAAGATACAGTGAACAATTTTCCAGATGTAGTATGCATGACGATATTGGATGAACCAAACGTAGCATGTATTTCATCTAATGAGCAAATAATATAGAACTATCAAAGCTAAATCAAATGTTATTAGGAACCCAAATTCAAACAAATGCATAACTGACTGATAAACTCTATCATCATCACAATGAACAGAAATAGTTTATATAGTGGACCACTATTCTGGAATAATCGATTTTCCTAATGCTGTACGCACCATTAGGACATTGCCACCTCCTCCATTTCCATCTATGTTCTTGTGAAGATTCGAGAAAGCTTAACACAATATATAGTATATAAAATCAGATGTTTATATAATAGCTTCATAATAGAAAATGAGATACAGATAATAAAGAAAGAGAGGTAGTTCAGATGATACTAAAAACCATGAAGGAGAAGATTGGCCATGAAAGGGAAAAGGTGATTAATGTTTGATGGAGAGATTTGTTCTACATCGATTTGTTCTTCAATAGGGAGAATTTTGTCACATTCCTCCCAACGAAACTCATTTTTGCCATCGAAAACTAGTCGTCATGTTGACATTTTGTGATGAAATAATGTTAACAATTTTATTATGAAAATGTCAATAAAAGACTTGTTATTTGAATGTCCAACATTCTAACAATGTTAATTTTATGATCTATCAAGTAAGACTACTTCATATGATAAGGTTTAGAATATTAAGTGTGTATGTACTGTGTTTACAGGATGCATTAACATCCCTTACAGCTCTAAAAATGATTGCTTAGCTACTCTATTTGACTTTTAATTATTATGTCTAATCACAGCCTCATAATACGTTGAAATAAAGTCATTTTGATAGATACATTTGTATACTATAAGTGATAGAGATTTGGTGTAAAAGCAATCATCTGGTAAATATGTACATAAACATCAATTACAGAAGTAGCCTTCATTCTCTAACAGACTTTTCATCAAACAATTAGCAGGCTTTTCTCAAACAAGCACGGAAGGTTGAAAAAAATGTCAGTTCATACACATATAACATAGAGACACAATTCTCCATATTTTTTATTTTGACCATTTGACTTTAAATTGTTATGTGTAATCACAACCTCATTACATGTTAAAATATAGTCATTTTGATAGATACATATGTATACTATAAGTTGTAAAATCAAATTTAAATATGTACATAAACATCTGTTGCAGAATAGCCTTCATTTAAGCATTTCATCAAACAGTTAGGAGGCTTTTCTCAAACAAGCATGGAAAGTGAAACACAATTCATCATCTTCCAAACACAAACATAAACCCATGCACCATAAGCATAACACAAAACTCATATAAACTCCTAAAACTAAGCATAAGAAGGAAGGGTCTTGAAAATAGAAAAAAAGAACAATACCAACACAGGTAACGATGCTTCTTCGACGATCACGACCACAACACAGGAGACGGCAACAATAGAGGGGACAACGTTTGTTAGATG
Organism: Erythroxylum panamense; assembly: GCA_027123425.1. Classification (NCBI taxonomy): domain Eukaryota; kingdom Viridiplantae; phylum Streptophyta; class Magnoliopsida; order Malpighiales; family Erythroxylaceae; genus Erythroxylum; species Erythroxylum panamense. The sequence goes on along the minus strand of JAOTIZ010000002.1, from coordinate 6,885,593 downwards.
ATGAATGAAGAAGAATATGATGGCTAACACAAAAACGAAGAGAGGTTCATTTTGGTGTTAATAACATAGTAGAAAACGATGTCATTTGTAGTTAAACAAAACGATGTCATTTTCAATTAATTCGAGAGAAATATATCATTTGGCTTCAATTCAAAAAACCGTTGCGAAATGATGGGCCATTACCATTTGGCTTGATCTTTGGTAATGACATTAATATAACATTATATTAATTACTATAAATAATTATATTTATTGTGATGTAATTAAAAAAATAATTGCAATATAGTAAAAAAATGGAGATCAATATTAAATATTATTATGCTATTCTTAGTAATCGAATTTAATATTATTGATAATGATTGTAAGTGTAAAAATAAATTTAGTTAACAACAATGTTATTTTAAAAATTTATAAAGCAAACAAGACAAAATTAATTTTTTATTACACAAACTAATTCTTTTTATTAATGTATTTCAAAATATATTATTTGAAAATTTTACGTTGTGTGACAAAACTATATTTACGATATTAAATTGGGTGACATTTTATAGAAATTGTATATTAGAAAAAATTCTATAAATATATAAATCAAAATAAATTAATTGTTCTTATTAATGTCTTTTAAAATATATGATTTGACAATATATAAAATGGTGTCACAAAACTCTTTTTACTATATATAATTTTATACTAATTTATATAATTTATTTATTAAAAATTTTGGAAAATATAAAAATCAAAACCATTTGGCGACTATTTTAGAAATTCATCGCCAAATATGATATTTAGCGATGAATTCTACATAACGTCACTAAAAGGTTAACAGTATATATATATTTGGCGACATTTTTAAAAATGATCACCAAATGTTGAAACATTTCAAAATATAAAAGGAAAATGGCGTCGTTTGTTGTGTAAGAAACGACTTCGTTTCCTGTCCTTTTTGAACGGTTTACTGTGTATATACATTTGGCTACTTTTTTGAAAAGCATCTCCAAATGTTGGGGCGTTTTATAAAAAGCAAAAACGATGCCGCCTATTTTAGGAAGGAAACAACGTTGTTTCCTTCATTTTTAAACCAAAAGGCCAAAGCCTTTCTTCTATCCCCACTTGCGTTGCATTTGTCTTCTACCTTTCTTCCCACCATCATATCCTCTCGAATCCTTCATCCTCGTCATTGTGCATTAAGGTAAGTGTAGTTGTGTGTTCTAGGTTACCCCTCTGATGTTGTTGTGTTTATTCTTTCATTTTCATCTTTGTGTTTTTTTGGTGTTATTGTGCGTATCTTGTTTTGATGATTTAGTTGTGTAGTATTGGTGTGTGTTATGTATTGGTTGAAGGTGATTGTGTTATATGATAATAATGAAGATGGTGGGTTGTGTAATGCATATTGTATGGGTTCATTGAAGGTGAATATGGATTAGGAAGTTGTTTGAGTACTACATATTTGATGTTTGAAGAAAATTCTGTTAGATTTTTTTGGTGTGTTTATTCCTCTATATTTTTGTTATGCCTATATGTGTTGACGATATGTTAATGCAGTGAATATGTGTAGTGATGATAGCAATAAATATTTCGATATGAGTAATGTGTGTTGAATGGGTTGTTGAAGGTGAAAATGTGTTACAAACTTTGTTTTATTACTGCCTATAAGATGTTCAACTGAAGTTCACTTTGAATCTCTAATGTCACTCTCAGATTATACTCCTCTCGCTTCTCACTATCTATAAAAGTTTTCATCACTCACAAACTATCGTGCTCCCATCACTACCACAAAGTCATTAAAACTTTATTAACGTAAGCTACCGGTTATATTATATTCTTATTTGTTCAGTGTTTATTTTTCTTTGTTCAGTGATAACATTGGTTGTTTTGATTAGATGAAAGTTCTCATAGGTTTTCTTCTTCCTCCTCTTCTGCATCTGAATCCGCTTCTGCTGGATCAGTAGGCATATTTCTTCTTATATGATTGTGAAAAAGACAACAAGTCGTTATAATCTTACTTTGCAATTTGATAAGATGTCAATTTGAGTTCTTAATGATATGCCAATGAACTTTCAACAACCCAAAACATCTTTCAATAACATTTCTAGCTGAAGAATGTTTCATATTAAACAATTCTTCGAGGGTATTTGGTTGATATCCTGGAGTCCATTCATTGAGATGATATCTTTGACCTCAAAATGGTGCAAGAAATCCTTTGCCATTTGTATATCCCACGTCTACTAGATAGTAATAACCGAAAATATTGATAATATATTAAAATAAATTAGAAAGTTTCAAGTAATATATATAATATTTTAATATTTCACTTTTTATTTTTAACTTACCATCCGTGATTGATAATCCATTTCTTCTACTTAATGCATCTCGAAGCACTCTTGCATCTACAACTGAACCTTCCCACCTAGGTAGGACATAAATAAATTACATGTCTTGTGAGCATACTCTTAGAACATTTGTAGCTAGGTCATCTTTTCTATTTCGATACCTAGGCTTATTAGCTTCAGGTACCCTCACTTCTATATAGTACTGTCTAGAGCTCCTAAACAATTCGACAAAATCAAATTCCATGAATACTTATATCATATAATTAAGAAATAAATATATCAATCGATATATTAAATATTAAATATTTATCTTAAACCATTTTCATTTCTCATCTGTGGAATTCTGAGGTACAGGTTCAGGTACTTTAAGCAATTCTCCTTGAAGTCTAAGAACTGAATTTAATATTCAATTAAAATGCCTACTAATTGTTTGTCTTGAGCATAAAAAGTCAGTTTTTATTGTACGATTTTTCTCGTGATGTTCAAGAATGTACATAAACATTGCTACTTGTTCATGTACAGTTATGTTCCTAGTATTTGTTAATCGACCAATAGTTCTAAGCATATTTACTAACCTTCTAAATGTGAATCTATCCATACGCAACTTCAAATGACATGTTGAATCACTAGTATATATCAACCTATGAAGGCAACGGGATCGATCGTATTCATTAACAGAGTATGGAGCTTTCAAACAATATTTTCCATGATGCAATACTACGACCGAAAGGATATGTAATATGACTCTTAACATGCTTAACCTTTTCTTTTGCATATCCATTAATAAATAAAATGATTTCTTCTTTGCAGCCAAAATCCATTCCAGCCATTCTCTATCACCTATCAATTAATCAACAAATTTTAAAATAAAAAATTAAACTTTATTGAATAAAATAAGAAGACAGTACAAATAAGATATTGCAACCAAAAGAAAAGTTATGTTATGTATAATGGGGATACAACCCACTAATAAATTTCGATACACTATAACCTTACACCAAAGTTATTGCAGATTAAAAAAAGTATATAAGAGCTGCAATAGAATATTGGTACACATAACATAAACTTCAAACTGTACAGCACCTCGTAAGCAGGTGGAAAGCTGAATAAACATTTACATAGCATAGGATAAAGCACAGTAATGAAGGTGTTTCATACCTAGGTACCAAAAAAGAAGAGTATATGACCTAGCACAAAAATCATGAAAGTTCCATCAGAACAAAACATGTGATAACTGGGTAATTAAAAGATGTCGACAGTGAATGTAGCATATGTACATCAAAGGGACGATGATATAACAGGAGTGAGAAGAGTACACTACAGAGACAAGTAATTACCATTAAACAGAAAGCTGAAACATAATGCCATAACTGTTGATGGTTCCATTAGGAAAAAACAGGTGATAATTGGGCAATTAAAAGATGTCGACAGTGAATGTAGCATGTGTACTTGCTAAAAAATGCACAAACTGAAGGTAAATTATGATTAATAGACACCTCAATTACAATAATGAGAACCATATCTATAGCATAGTCAATCCAAAACCAATATAACCACAAGCAGCGTCATTCTAAACAAAGTGAACCCAAATGCTTCACTCACATCGACCTCAAGCAATAATAAGAGATGGAAGAACATATTAATAGAGTGAGAAAGAATTCATATGAATACTAAAAAGTTTTGAAGACGGATTGAGAAGTGAGAAATAGACAATTGCTACCTATGTAACACAAACACAAACATGCACCGAGTCTTTGGAGCAAAAGACATTGCTTTAACCCCTTTTAATATCAGAAAGGCACAAGGTAATTTTGGTCAAGAACAATTTATTATATATTATGGTCACTTATACTTCCAGAAAGACAAACAGGATTCATAGGTTGAAACAGTAAATGCATCTCATTGTATACTGCCGAAAAGCATTAAGAAAAATCAACAAAACCACGTCAATCAGTGTTAAGAAAAACAAAAAGTTATGAATAGTTTAACCAAAAAAAGTACCACAAATCTTGATGGGTGCTTCGAGCTTCAAATTTGTAGTTGATAAAAATACCCAAAAATTTCAAAATCATAGACCATACAAAACTGAAACTTTTTGTTTATAAAAAATCGCCTCCGCGCAATAAAGCTTTGATTTAGACGAGTTGTGAAACGACCATGTAGAGAAGAATTGGATAGGACCCAGGAATTGAATTGAAGGGAGAAGAATCGAGCAAATGAAAACTACAAAAAAAGTAAGAAGGAAAGAAGAAGAAGAAGAATAATTGAAGAGGTGGTCTTGTTTTTAAAAAGAAGAAGAATAATATTTGAAGAGAAGAAGAAAAGAAGTCGTACTAATGACAGAAGAAGAAGAATATCTGAAGAAGTAATAGTGTTTTTAAAAAGGAGTTATTGTAGAATAAGAATATTAGAAGAGGAGGTAGTGTTTTAATAAAAGAGTTGTTAGAAAGTTAGGAGAGAAAGAATGGTTAAATTGGTCAGTATAATTTTTAGATTAAATTCTTGAGGAAAGTAATATAAATACTAAGGGATTGTTAAGATTTAGAATCTAGAGAAAATGCTACTACTTTCTCTAAATAAGGAAAGTTTTTACCTTTTTAATAATAATAATAATAATAATAATAATAATAATAATAAATGTATTATCAATAAGGAATTTAATAATAATAGTAATAATAAATATAATAAATACTCAGAAAAAAATTTACTTCTCAATCCCAACAAATTTCATAATAATATGTAACATTTATTAAAATAATGAAAATAACATTATTTAATAAAATATTAGAATAATCATAAAACTATTACAATAATAACTATTATTATGATTATGGTATCTTCGAGCTTCTCATCAGAAATTGGACTGTTGTTCATCGGCATGTGTACCGAGAGAGCAACAGATGCGCGGATTGGCTTGCTACCTGGGTCTGTCCTGGCGACATTGAGATCACTTATTTTGATGTTTCACCATTAAAGTGCCAGAATCTTTTTTTAGAAGATCAGTCGGGGCGCAGTTTCTCTCGTCTAATTAGTAATTGATGTACTTTTTCTTTTATATATATAAAAAAATAAAATAAGATAAATGTAATAATTTAAATTTTAAGAAATAAAATACTTTCCTAATTAATAATCTTAGTCAACCAATCGAAATCTAAAGGTTTTCTTTTCTTTCATCTCATCAAAAAATAGATAGACAGCCTAAAGACATCACTTGAAATATCAATACAAACTACGTCATCCCATACGTGATTACTTAGATAGATTCAAGTATGCTTTAGTTACTGTTGATAGTCTGACATGATAGATATTATTCTTGTGATTTGATTGAATCTATCAGATGATAATAATTGACGATGCGTAACGCGCTTGGATAAAGCGGTTAGGTTAAGACTGAAAACAACTTTTAACAATCGACATTCTGTGGACCTTTGCCAGTGGGCTAGGATGATAGAATGATCCTGAAGAATATTTCGTGGATAAGAGGAAGAAATCTTCCAACCACAGAGGCTTGGTAAACTTGAGCGCTGTTTTGAAGAATCGAAAGGCTAAGCGAATTTGGAACCAAATTGTAGTTCTCTTTCCTTCTTTCTCTTCAGAAAAATGGTATTTGACGTTAGGTTGTGGCCTGGGTCGTTGAGCTTTAGTGAGACTGCTCCTAGAGCTGGGTGAAACTTTGATCGGCCTTCACGAATTTCCAGGTCTGAGGACTCCAAAGCCTGTAAACAGAGTCACACAGATGATCTTCGACATATTAGGTATGTGAATCATCAGTATTTCTTCTTCTGTTTCATTTAATGATGGCAACTGTATATGCTACATTAAATAACCATCCTTTAGCGGTAGTGATTAATTAGTACCGGGAAGTTCTTCATATTGATAACACAGAATACATAACGCTACTGAGTTAGGCAGGATCAGCGGCTGCCTCTTTTGTTTCGATTTATTTCATAGTGAAGTGAGCAAAGTTTGTACTAAAATAGATGGTAATTAGATTACTAGCAATAAGGGGCATAAATATAATTTAATTGGTCACTGATTATGGCTTAGAGATTAAAGATAGACTTTCTAATCAATTTGATTTTGACTAATTTAGTGTCCGAGTCTGTCAAGTAAGTGTATATTACGACGAAAGAAAAAAAAAAGCATTAAAACCAACAAGGAAAATAATTCGTGGCCGCTGCAACAGCAGCCATTACTCCTCGTTGTCAACGTAGGCTTTGAAGATCGCATCCAATTTTATCCTCATATCAGTGATTTCCCACTTTATATACCACCCAAATTTCGCTACTTAAGGGCAGCTGTCTAACGCTAACTTTTGACCTTTATTTATTTATTTATTAATAAAGATCCGTTCTTAATATTTATATAAAAAAAACAAATAAATAGGGACATTTTTTACTTTATATGAAACTTTAGGAAGAACCTTTTTAATGATTGTGTCATTCAGCAATATAGCGCGAGAGGTGGTAACTCTTAATTCTTACCATGGATTGGTGCTAGGGATATTTTTACAGGGAAATTAATGCCTTTTAATATGAAAAGAAAATATAACATTCTTAAACTGTTACTCTTCTTGTCAGATTACTCAGTGTCAATATTAATTATAAAGAAAAATAAAAAAGGAAAAGTATTAAATGGAAGAAATAAAGAAATTCGAAAATCATTAATATTGTTTGTCTATATATATATATATATGTGTGTGTGTGTGGAGAGTGAAATTGACATGCATCGTATTTTAAGTGCTTTGTTGATGGACTTAAGTTCAATAATGCGAATATAGTATTGGCTTAAGTTTTATTATATTATTGTACTAGCACTGATACCAGTTAATAGCAGGTATCGTTTTGGGTAATTTTTTAAATTTATAAAATAGTTCTTAAA